>JAHKKF010521308.1:6976-27160 GCA_019740295.1 Labeo calbasu
ATTATTATTTTATATAATATATAATCAAAATTTTTCAAATTTCAGATTTGAATTTTTCAAATTTCGATTTTTTTTTTTAAATTTCGATTTTTTTTTTTTAAATTTCAAATTTGAATTTTTCACATCTCACATTTGAATTTTTCACATTTCAAATTTTAATTTTTTTACATTTCAAATTAGAAATTTTCACAGTTCAAATGTCAATTATTCACATTTCAAATTTAAATTTTTCAAATTTCGAATTTGAATTATTCAAATTTCAAATTTGAATTATTCAGATTTCAAATTTGAATTTTTCACAGTTCAAATTTGAATTTTTTTTACATTTCAAATTAGAAATTTTCACAGTTCAAATGTCAGTTTTTCACATTTCAAATTTTAATTTTTCACAGTTCAAATGTCAATTTTTCACATTTCAAATTTAAATTTTTCAAATTTGAATTTTTCACAGTTGAAATGTCAATTTTTCACATTTCAAATTTTATTTTTCACAGTTCAAATGTCAATTTTTCACATTTCAAATTTTATTTTTCAAAGTTCAAATGTCAATTTTTCACATTTCAAATTTCAATTTTCAAATTTTCCCCCAAATTATATAGCCCTAGGTATGAGGCTTTCTTTTCTTCTCAAATAATGCTTAACGTCTTATTTTGTGTCCCACGGAAAAAAGAAAGGCACGTGGGTTTGAAAAAACATGAGAGTGAGTAATTTTACTAATTTTTAGGTGAACTATTCCTTAAATACACACATTATGCAGTTCAGCTCAAACCGCTCGTCCTCATCCCTTGCCAAACTATCAAAAAACATTCACTGGACTTGTTGTGAATTCTAACCTTCATCTAGTGATCTAGTGAATCAGTGGCTTTGTTACTTAGTAATCTGTTTCTTTTTCCAGTTAATTCATTATTCAGGGTTCAGGGTGAGGTGAAAGATTGAAATTTCTCATCAGCTTGCTCATTTCCAGTGCCAATATTTCCAGTCAGGTGACCCTTTTATCTTATATATTAAGGTAGATCAACATATGCCAAACATCTTTTGCAGAAGTATTATTGAAATATTACAGACATCAGTAGTTTGAAACCTCAGTACCACCAATATGTAAATACTCTCAATATAGAATCCTAGTATCTCCAGTAATTGACAGGCGATATCTGAGCCTGTTAATCAATTACAGTATTTTATCATAATTCAGTATCAGAGAGCTACAGCTCTGATATGACAACTAAAATACATATCTGATTTGATAAACACTGTAGATTGTGTATTTATTCACAAACTTTTATTCATTAGTTTAACCTCCCCTCTCTTATTATTATTTGATTATTATATTATTTGATTATGATTTATTATATACTAGCTATATATGAGTGAATGATTTTGTACTCTTTTGCATGTTTTCTTACTGATTATATTGTTTTGAGGTAAAAAACAAATTAAACAACAACAACAAAAAAATCATAATTGCATGTTTTTTGGAGTATCTAATTTGCTCTTTTTAATTTCTGTTTCACCAAATATTAAACGTCTGAGCATAACTCAACCCAAACTGTTTGTTGAATTGGATTTTATTTTTATATTTTGTTTTTATTTACATTTAGTCAAAGTTATAGTAATTTTGTTTGTATTTTTGTCATTTTTATTATTTTTTTAAACATCTACATAGTTCTAGATACATTTTTAGTTTTTAATAAATTAGTTTTTAGTTATTTAGTTATTTTAATGAAATGAGAAATTTTTGGCATCTAGCTTAAATAATTAATAATTAATCTTTTTATTTTTTATATCAAGTATTTCAAGTAAGAAACACTTAAAAACAATCTGTTGTTTGCCAAAAAAAGGAGGTTTAAGGGCTCCTTGATTATTTCTGCCAAAATAATGTTTGTACAATTAATAATTAAATTAATTGTAACATAATTATAATTATTATATTACTTTTCTTAATAGTCACTTTATTTTACACTGAAATATTATATTTTTATTCATATTATTTATTATTGTTGTTATAAAATAAAAAAAAATCTATAAATTTATTGATTATTATTAGTCATATACATATTTTCACATTTCAAATTTTATTTTTTCAAATTTCTAATTAATTTTTTTTTACATTTTTAAAATTAGAATTTTTCAAATTTCATATATATATATATATATTTTTTTTTTTTTTCATTTCATATCATAAATTCTCTGCACCGTTGATATCAGTTTTAAATAATAATGCAAACATTATAAAACATTTCATTAATGTTTAATTTTCAAGTATTGACGGCAGATCCATTAATATGTTCATAATGGAGAATTAATGTATTAATCTGAGGCACAATTGTATAGAAGATGGTTAGTCTTCTATACTGGCGATAAAGTGCAAAATAGTTTTCCACTCCCACAAATCTAGCCTTAATCCAGCAGAAGATGAGGATTCTGGGAAGTGAGAAGGCGATGTATTCTACCAGCGAGCTCAGGACCAACACGCCTCTCTTTGGATCCGCCCACCACCGTGAGATCAGCCAATAGCCTGCGTCGCTCCTCCTCAGACGGCAGCTCCTCATAGGCCTGTTGAAGCAGATGTGATTGAGAGCATATAAAGAGAGACTTTCAGTGAGAATCTGAACACACGTTACCTGCAGCAGGAGGGAAGGAGAAGGGTAGGCGCTCGTCACGGCTTTGGCCAGAGCTGGACTGACACGGTTCAGCTGTTGGATCTGACGTGTCCACACCTGAGCGAGACCACGGCCATCCCTGTCCACTCGTACACCAGCTGACCACGAGCCGTCCATGCAGAAACCCAGATCAGGGTCGCCACACAACGCCCTGAGAACAAAACACCTTCTTGGTTACTGTTGACAATGAATAGTGTCTTCTACATAATGAGCAGTTAATAACACTATACTACTATAAAGGAATGGTTCAGCCAAAAATAAAAATCTGCTAAAATGTAGTCACCAACAAGCAGCTTTTGGCTTTTTGAGATGTTAACTGATGGACTGGAGTGGTGTGGATTACTTGTGTATTATTATGATTTTTTATCAGCCGTTTAGACTCTCATTCTGACGGCACCCATTCACTGCAGTGGAACCATTGATGAACAAGTGATGGAATGACACATTTCTCCAAACCTGATGAAAAACAAACTCATCTACATCTTGGATGGCTTAAGGATGGGTACATTTTCAGCAATTTATCATTTTTGGGTGAACTAAATAAATAATTTGTACCATACATTTGTACAAGAGATAATATGCAAGAAAAAGTAAACCCAGGCCTTCTGAATGATTTATTTTGTGTGATTTCTGTGTAGAACTTACTTGTAAGGTCTCTTAGATAATGCTTTGGTAACTGCAACCACATGATCTGCCACTTCCTGCCAGCCAAACAGGAAGTTCACTGTCACATTCCAGTAGAGCTGGAGGTGAACCAACAGCTGCCCATCACAGAAACAAGATTGATGATTACTAAAAGCTTACATGACCACAAAAAAACAAGTGTGAGGATAGATTTATTTGACCTCTTCTGAATCCAGATGATGCTGACTGAGGTGAAAATCAAAATCATCTTCATCCCAAGATCCTGATCTGTACACACATATACGCACTTACAGCAGTCCATTCAATAGCCTTATTGTTGTGAAATGTTACATTAAATATAAGCTGATTTGAGAGAAGGTGTGTGTACCGTTGCTGATGACTGATTACTAGAATTGTGACAAATTTCCCAGCAGTTTTGGTCAAGTATTTATGGAGATGCTGCAACGGAGACTCCGCCCCCTCATACACATCACCAATGGGAGCCTAGAATGACAAAGAATCTATATTATCATAAATACACATAATAATATAAATATACACAAATGTGTCCCTGGACCACAAACGGGTCAATTTTTTTGAAATTGAGAAACTGAAATTGAGACTGAGATCTGAAAGCTGAATATTGATGCTTTCCATTGATGCATGGTTTGATAGGACAATATTTGGCTGAGATACAACTATCTGAAAATCTGGAATCTGAGGGTGCAAAAAAAAATCAAAATATTGAGAAAATTGCCTTTAAAATTGTCCAAATGAAGTTCTTAGCAATGCATATTACTAATAAAAAATTAAGTTTTGATATAATTACAGTAAGAATTTAGCAAAATATCTTCATGGAACATGATCTTTACTTAATATCCTAATGATTTTTGGCATAAATGAAATCATTTATATTTTGGCCCATTATATTGTATTGTTGGCTATTGCTACAAATATACCAGTGCTACTTAAGACTGGTTTTGTGGTCCAGAGTCACATATATGTATATATTAATATTATAATAAATTTAATAATAATAATAATAATAACAACAACATGTATACAAAATTAATATTATTTGTAATAAAATAATATTCAAATGTTATAATTTATATATGTGTGTATTACATTTTCACAATTTAAATTTTCACAATTTAATTTATATTTTATTTATAAATTAATTCATAATTTAATTTATATTAATTTAGAAATGTATATATTATATTTAATATAATATATACATATGTAAATTCATATAGTTAATTTAATATACATTTTATTAATTTGATTTATAATTAATATTATAATATATTATAGTTATATGCAACAATAATTGAACAATAATATTAAAATTAGTATAATATTATTTGTAATTATAATAATGTATAATTAATATTAATTACACTATATTATACATACTATAATATAAACATTTTTTAAACGACTGACCGACTGATTGCTCACTGTTTTATGTGACATCACCATGTCTTCAAACTCATTATGGGAGATCACCATCAGGACCTGATCTTCTTCAATAACATTTTTAGCTTCATCTTCAATCTGCATATAGAGAACAAACACTTTCTGAGACATATATGAGCATACAAACTTCTGCTGATGTTGCCACAATAATAAAGAATCATTTCACCTCTAATGGACAGGTAAAGTAAGACAGTGTGAGTTACTAGTGACCTGAAGGGCTTGTCGTGTCCAGCTGATGCTGTTGGGAAGACCTTGGTTCTCTATACAGTTCCTCCATTGCGACCCATCGAGAGTCCTGAGTAACACATCACAGCCTGCGTACTGCAACAGCACTGGAAAAAGAGAAATTACATTTAGTTTAATTAGACAAAACTGGGACAGAAGAGAGAACAAACAATAATCAAAAATACAATAAAATTCAAGAAAAACATTAAGGTGCAACTAGTAAACCTGGTGATCAGATCAGTGGTTGGTTTCTGATGGAATGTAATTCAGTTGTTGATAAAAATACATGAGAGTGTTGTTTTCTCACTTGCATGAATCTGAACTGTCAGACTCTTGATGAGGTTTTCAGGTTTTAGCAGGTTCACTCTCACCGCTGCCTCTTTCCTTCTCTGTTGCTCTTGTAGTTTCTCCTCTTTGAGCTTCTCCTTCTCCTGCCTCCGTTTCTCTTTGGCAGCCCTTCTCACCTCCTGCTCCTCCTGCACCTCCTCTCTTGTCCTCCTCCTTCTGCTCCTCCCGGAGCTCTTCTCTCCATCCCCGCTGATTCTGGTGTCATCCGCCCGGGCGGATGAGCTCGTGGATGCGGCTGAAGTGTTTGATTCATTCGTACATGTGTCCTGATCGAGTATTACAGATGATAATGATGGTTTATTTTTATCACTCTCATCCTCTGAGTCTGATATCTCCCATGTGTTCGCTCTTTGCACAGCTGACATCCCTTTAAATCACCAGCGGGGCGTTTATTATAACTATGCATATGTAAACTATAATATATTTAAATATACAGTACGCTGTATGATAAATAAGTCATTCTATATAAATTCAGCCTGCACAGTTATCGTTTATTGTTTTATTCTTGCGTAAACTGTCAGTGCGCAAGTCGTTTCCCAGTGTCCAGGCTGCGAATGTAAATAAATACGGGGCGGCGAGAAGGACAATAGTACGGATTGCGTTTCGTAAATTATTTTTCTTTGATATTATGTTAAATACTCATTTTTATTTACATTCACACACAGGCACATTCTAAGATTAAATATTTTCACTAAGCCTTTTTGTGCACAGTATTATTTGGATTTCAGTAAATATATACACACATTACCAGCCAGTAAGATTTTTTTTTTTTTTTTTTAAAGAAGTCTTTTTTGCTCACCAAGCCTGCATTTATTTGATCCAAAGTACAGCAAAACAGCAACATTTTGAAATAGTTTTGCTATTTAAAAGAATGGTTTTCTATAATAATATATTTTAAAATTTAATTTATTCCTGTGATTTCAAAGCTGATTTTTTAGCATCATTACTCCAGTCACATGATCCTTCAGAAATCATTCTAATATTCTGATTTGCGGCTCAAAAACATTTATTATTATTATTATTATTATTATTATTATTATTATTATGTTGAAAACAGTTGAGCAGATTTTTTTCAGGTTTCTTTGATTTATAGAAAGTTTAGAAGAACAGCATTTATCTGAAATAGAAATCATTTGTAACATTATAAATGTCTTTATTGCCACTTTTGATCAATCTAAAGCATCCTTGCTAAATATAAAAGTATTAATTTCTATATTTTCCCTAATTGTTACAAAAAATCCAGGAAAAAATGTACTTAACTGTTTTAAACATTTATAATAATAATAATAATACTTTCCTGAACAGCAAATCAGCATATTTAGAATGATTTCTGAATGATCATGTGACACTGAAGACTGGAGTAAGATGCTGAAAATGCAGCTTTGATCACAGGAATAAATTCTATTTTAACATATATTGAAATAGAAAGCAGTTTTTTTAAATAGTAAAAATATTACACAATATTACTTAATTTGGATCAAATAAATGCAGGCTTGGTGAGCAGGAGAGAATTCTTTAAAAATATGAAATACCTTACTGTTAAAAAAACTTTCGATACAGTTTCTTTCCCTACATATCATGAGACTTAAATGAGCGCTGTTTTGTTTTCAAACGTAACTAAACATACATGATTAAATTATCTAATCTGTAATTTATCTGGGATCGCCACTGCTGTATGCTGTGATTACCCAATCAGCAATAAATGCTGTGTCAGCGCTGACAAAAACAACGTCATGCGGCCAGTCACATGACGCTCAGGCTGTGACGTAACGCGAAATGCGGAAAACTGTCAGTCGGTAGAAAATCTGGATCGACTGTTCCCACAGTTTAACCCTGTTTCAGTATTTTTTCTGATTTATAGATCAGCAAATATCTACGGCTCCTGCACAAGCGGCACATTCTGAAGATCTCCTTCTTTGTGGGTCACGTAAACAAAAACAAATTAGTCTGTTTTGTCGTTATATGGGAAGACTGCAGTGATTCATCTAGGGTCGAGATGGCTAAAGCAGCAGAACAAGGTAAATGAAGCATTTCATTGGTTTCAGGATGTCAAATAAGCTTTCAGTTTGTAAACAGAGCCAGATGGGATTGATTTAATGTTAAACTTAATAGTTTCATTAATTAAAAACAATAAATATCATAATTCATAAGAGATTCGTAGCTCGTAAGTGTTGCTTTCTGTCTTGAATTGATGTAACCTGACACATGATGACTAACTCTTTTCTCTTTCTCCCTCCGTGTCAATATATGTGTGTTTTTACAGCCTATTACCGGTTTGTGGTCCTGTTTTTTAACTGTATGCTGACTTTCGGCTCTTATTTCTGCTTTGACATTCCCAGTGTCCTGCAGGATCAGTTTCAGGGGGTGAGAAGCAACCTACTGACCTCTCACCTCACATTAGTTTAGACATTTTAAAAGTTGTCATATTAAGAGGAACCAAATGTTCCTTGAGATACGTGACAGCATTTACATATACAACAGAGCATTTATTGAAAATGAGCTGCTTAATCTTTATATTGCCAGACTGACAGTGAAATCTATTGTGTGAGCAGAACGTCAGTAAAGTAAGATCCTGAATGCACAAACTGTGTTTTCTCCTACAGAATTTAACATGTCCAAACGCGACGGTGAGTAACAGCACAGGTAATGGCACAGGAGTGTGTGTGGAAGGTTTGGGAATGACACCACAGGAGTACAACCTGCTTTACGCCATCTACGCCTGGACGTGAGACTCACACACTCACACAACAAGAATTAAATTACTGTCTGTCACCCTCTAAAGCTTCAGCCTGTTTGTCTTCTTTAAAATGAGTCTTATCTTGTTTTCCCAGGAATGCTGTGGTGGTCATCATGGCAGGATTCCTCATTGATAAGTTGGGAAACCGCTGTACGTTAGATCACATTTTTTTTAATAGGTTGTCAATTTGAATTTTGTTAATATTCTATATTGTTTCTTGAATATGTTTGATTTTCTCTCCTGTAGTTGGCGTTTTCCTGTTCTCTTTCCTGACTGTGTTGGGATCAGCTATCTTCGCACTGGGGTCTCATTTTAAGGGCACGACGTACCTGTTGCCCCTCATGCTGACTGGACGACTTCTGTTTGGTTCTGGAAACGGATCCCTGACCAGTATGACATCAGATATTCACCTGTAACACCACTGACACAGAGCAGGTTTAACTCTAGAAACCCCAAATCATTAGATTCAGGTTAGTTTTATTCGCTAAGTGTGCACAGGAATTTGTTTTGGTTTTCCGGCGCTCTGGGTCCATACATGCATATGTACACAAGAAAATAGAAATAAAATATAAATAGAGATCAAGGATAAAAGGATTAAGTATAAAACCTATAATAATCATCGCAAACAATACTACACCGTACACTGTTAGCAAGTTGTTAAAAGTTTCCAAGCTGCAAATTAAAATAAAAATGGGTGGTGAAAGGAACAATATTACTGCAGATTTAATTTAAAAATGATTAAAGGCAGTAAAGTCAGTTTTTTAAATTATATTTTTATTATATTTAGATTCAGATGATCTTTATTCACACAAACACATAAGGAATTTGTTATGGTTTTGAGGAGCTCTGGGTACATGCATTCATATACACACAAGAGAACTGAAATAATCAGAGAAAAGTAACGTATAAAGTAATAAATTATCTCTAAATAAAAGTAAGTTATAGTGAAGTAAAACTCACTAATGAACTCTATTGTCAAAATTAATTGCAAAAATAATATTTTTTTTATCAAAAACTGTCCCTGCGGCCTTTTTACTTCCTTAATGCATACTTCTGGTCTTATTGTACATGATTAATCTGTGCGTGCTGTTCCAAAGAAAAAACATCTTTATAATCTTTACTGAGAACTGAAACACTTCCTCTTCTGAAATGACTTTCCCTTTCCACTGCCATCTCTCAAAGTTCTTGGACTGGATAATGGTTTAGTCATTGTTTTAACAAGCGTTCATTCTGTCTGGCTCATTGAATATCAGTAATATGTCATATTACAGAAGTAAAACATTTTAACATCCATTTCCACTGGCTGGCTATTGATCTGCATTATGATAGCAAACTCTGCAAAGTCTTGAAAGTATCCAACAACATTTAAATGTGCTTTTAATTTCACAGATTCTTTACTTGCTTAATAAACAAGGGTTTTCATTGCCAAAGACATTACAAACACACCCATAAACAGCATTGAATCTCATGTGTCTTTCTCATTTCTCAGTTGTCCAAAACCGTATCACGGCATTCTGGTTTCGCGGAAAGGAGCTAGCTCTGGCGTTTGGACTGACCTTGGCCTTCTCCCGCTTGGGCTCGGTTCTGAACTTCTTCCTCACGCAGAGGTTTGAGTCTGAGTATGGTATGCAGTGGACGTTGTGGGGAGGTAAGAAACACAACATGCACATGATTAGACTCTTGATATGAGATTCTGGGAGTAGTGCAGAGCCTTATGCGTCTGTTTGATGTGCAAAGGCACGTTTCTGTGTGTTCTTGGCTTCCTGTCGGCTATTACGGTCAGTGTTCTGGATAAGATGGGCATGAAGCAGCTGGGATTGGATGGAGTGATGCAGGAGGAGTCACGCAAAGTGGTGAGACACAGATAAAGAAGCCATAAAGAGACTATTGCTGAAGTATAATAATGACAATAATAATCAATTACTTTTCAATGATAAAGCATTACCAATAGCATAGTCAACATCAACAAAGTTGTCCTAAAACCAAAACAATACCCGTTCTTATCTTAGGACACTCTGCAGTGGTCGCACCACATGATATTTCAAATTCAGTCAAAATTTGCAAACACAGAATTGGCCACCTGAACACAAAAAAGCTCTCCACAAATAAATACTTGTAAAAATAACTTAATATTTTTTGTTTTTTTTGAGGTCATACCACATTCCAAATGTGGTAACTACATACCAGCTCATAAAAAGGTTATTTTTTTCCAGATTTGAAAGAGAGTTACAAACCTGCTTGATGCTTCCATGGGTTCTTGGCAAATTGGTATATGATGCAATGTCTTTGAATGCATTTCAACCTAAAAGTCACAAAATGTTTTTTTGATGGTCGCACCACATGATATTTCATAAAATGGAAATCATCGGACAAAGTTTGTATATTATGATGGAAATGTAATACAAATGCTTTGCAATTTTATGCAGGATTACAGAACACTTTGGAAATCATGCCAAATAGTGCAGAAAATTAATCTGAATAAATTTAGGGTAATTTCAAAGATGTTTTCAAAACAGAAGTTATGGCCGGATGTTCGCACCACATGATGCATAACAAAATGCACCACAAAATGCATAATGATATATTTTGTGTTTTGTGTGTATAGAGAGTTCAGGATGTGAAGCGTCTGTCTCTCAGATACTGGCTGCTGGTTCTTACCATCATGTTCTTTTATAATGGCATCTTCCCCTTCATCGCTGATGCCAGGTACAGTCATGAGCCATATAGATGAGTCTAGATTAAAAATGATTCATACACGTTGTTCATATGATGCTGTGTGTGTGTTTTCAGTAAGTTTATCCAGGATAAATACAGTGGATACAGCCAGAAGGAGGCAGCATACATCGCAGGTGCTGTGTATGACAGTTCACTAGTGCTGTCTGCTGTTGTCGGCATCCTCATTGTAAGTCAATGCTGTCACTATTAGATGAACAAACACTAGTGCATGTTACGAAACACACTAAACTCACAAAAACATGTCAGATATTGCACTTACAGGGTTACACACACACTGTATTGATCAAAGGTGACATTAAAAACATTTATAATGTTACAAAAGATTTAAGTTTCAAATAAATGCAATCTGTTCATCAAAATCCTGAAAAAAAATGCAGCAGCATAAGTTGATTTCTGAAGGATCATGTGACACTGAAGGCTGAAGTAATGATGCTGAAAATTCAGCTTTGATCACAGAAATAAAATATATTTTAAAACAAACTGAAATTAAAAACCAGTTATTTTAAATTGTAATAATATTTCACAATATTATTGTTTTTACTGTATTTTTAATCAAATAAATGCAGCCTTGGTTAGCAAAAAAGACTTCTTTCAAAAATATTACCAACCCCAAACATTAAATATATCATTAAAAATTTAAAAAGCATGATGTCATCACTATGTGATGCTACTAAAGTACTTTTTCCTAAGATATATATTCAGTCATGTGTTTACTGTTGTTTTTGTGTCTGTGCTGTAGGACTATGTGGGCCTGCGTGGTGTGTTTGCGGTGCTTTGTGCTGTATTGACACTGCCTGTGTTTGGTCTGCTGGCCTTCACATTCGTCCCTCCTCTCGTATCAACCATCTGGCTTGGCATCACTTACTCATTTGCTGCTGTGAGTATCAATTATATACACACACACACGGCAGACACTATAGGCACCGACTATAGTATGTTATAGGAGTATTTAAGTACATGCACAATTGTGTGGTCAGCAAACGTTGTTAGAGAGCAATGCCTTTAAGGCCTGGAAAATCCTTGAAAAATAGCGATATTCCCGAAGAGATACTTGGAAAGTGCTTGATATTATTGAAAGACAATGTATCTATGAAAGATAAAGATGTTAGAAAGATGTTAGATTAAACAACAACAACAACAACAACAACAAAACATAAAAAAAGCGAGCCCATGCTCCGAGTCCTGATCTAAAATGATGGTTCATGAATCATTACTCAGTTTGGGACTTTGGAGCATGGATCTTAAATCATTTGATTTAGACCGGAACTGCGAAGCAGGTTTGCAAATCTTCTGATTCCGATCGGGACTTCGGAGCGTGAATCGCAAATCATTTGATTCCGATTGAGACTTTGGAGATGGCTCGCTTTATTTATTTATTTTTTTAAAAAAAAACTGAGCCCGCGCTCCGATCAAAAATATTGGTTTTGGGAATCATTACTCAGATCGGGACTTTAAAGCGCGGATCTTAAATATTTTGATTTAGATCAGAACTTAGGAGTGCATTTGCAAATCTTTTGATTCAGATCGGGACTTCGGAGCAGTTTGCGAATCATTTGATTTAGGTCGGAGCTTCGTAGCGGGTTTGCGAATCTTTTGATTCAGAACGAGACTTTGGCTTGCTTTTTTTAATATTAACCAGTAGAAAACATCAAACCATTAAAGCAGTATAGTTATAAAAACAAAACAAAGAAATAAATGAAGTATACACAAATACAAATCCATTAAGAAAATTAACTGTGGTTTTACTATAGTAAAGGTTTAGTAACCGTGTTTTTTGTTTAACCATAATTTTAATACAAATACCATTGTTAAACTATGGTTAGTGTAGCAAACACTAACCATAGCAAGTAAGGGATGTGTTGCCAGGTTAACAAAAAAAATAATTATGTACACCTTAGAGGACACATAGAATGAATATAGAGATTTTTTTTAAAGGATTTAGACAGTTTCCATGCAGTTTCAAAGAGTGCGATCTTTGAAGTCCTTGAAATCCAAAAGTTTTTTGATTTAAAAAATTGATATTTGATTCCTACTTTTGGACTGACGTGTTTTTCATTGGTTTTCTATTATTTTGTGTGTTGTAGGCGAGCATGTGGCCCTCCATCCCACTGGTGGTTCCTCAAGCCACACTGGGCACAGCGATGGGACTGGCCACATCTATACAGATGATCGGCATCGGCATTTCTAACCTGGTGGTCGGACAGATTCTGGGAACCAAATCCAGGTGACATTAACGGCCAGGATTCACGTTCATCACACGCTGAAATTCAATACACGTCATTGCGCGTTGCATCAAACTCACAAAAACATCTCTGAGTACCATGTATGTGAGTTTAGAATGAGTCTTGTGTGTATGTGTTGCACAGTGATGTAAAGATTCCGCTGTGGAGATGGCAATATATGATGATCTTCATGCTGGCCAATACCATCAGCTGCATAGTCACCTCTACCATCCTCAACATCGTTGACTACAGACAGGTAACACACACACACACAACCGCCCACTATTGCCACATCTCTCTGAATCACCCATCATAAATGGGTAACCTCAGGTAACCATAGCAACAGTATGATCGAACGAGAACTGTGAAGAGTTTGAGCGAGGAGCAGCCGAACGAGTTCACATTGCTACAATGTTTAAGAATGCGTGATTGTACGCGACCTTGATCGCCGTAATTACAGGATTTTCTCCAAGCCTGATGAGCTGGATTCACCTCTATTATTGTCTACATCATAACTTAGAATAATAGAGAAAGTGCTATCAGTGGATTCAAACTTATGCGTGACTCAAGCGCCGCATGAACTATGAGTTTTGAGTCAACAGTACTTTGGAATAGCAGAGGTTATTTTTGGCACATCAATCCATTTCAATAGAGGTGGATTGGATTGTTCTGTTGTGACAGTATCGTTCATGACCTAATGCAATGAAAATGAACTGATCATTAACCCTGTTTACTTGTAATACTGTATACATTCATTACCTTATCATGCACAGTTCATCTGTGCATGTGAAACTAAAAGAAAAATGTTCATTATCTTAATCAGCAGATAAAATGAAGTAGAATGTCCTACGCAAAATTATCTTTATGAATAGTTTCGTGATGACCTGAAGATATAGAGGTAATGAATAATTGTTTAAATGCAATGTATGTATGTGTTTATAGGGAAGCACTCTGAATAAGACGACTAAGAGGTCAGCGGCTCAAAGCACTCCTGCTCAGACTGACAGAGAACCGCTGATGAATGAAGAGGACAACGAAGAGATAAATAATGCTCCCTCCATCAACAGGACATAGAGGAATCGCTCACATTCTGTCTCTCATGTCATTGGACGTAAAGGGAAACACTTGCTCTCAGAAACGTGTCATATGATGTTCAGTATTAACGCTAACATAAAGACTTCAGGTACCCCCATCATGTTGGATTTTCTCAGGCCAGTCCTAAAACTCTATTCTTCACTAACAAGTTTAATGTAATACTTTCAAAAATGTGAAAGATCAGCAATCGTTTCTTATGGATAATGGAAGCTGGAATGGAAATGTTGACACTCATCTGTTTTATAACATCAAACATACAGCAGTTTTGTCCTTTTTTTTTTCTTATAAGCCCCTGTTTGACAAATATCCTACTAATTTGAGTTTTGTTTGTAAATTGACTATGTTATGTCATTTTGAAAACACAGTGAAATTGGTCAGATTTGTGAATTGTTAACTTGTCTTAATGGCTGCTTACAAAAATTGAATAATATGCATTTTGCTAATTTTAAGCTTTTTTAATAAAAAATAAAGTTTTGTGCTACAGATTATGAATACTATATGTGTGTGCAAAAAATGAAAACTATTTATTTTAATATAGTGTAATGAAATTCTAACTAAATATTTTATTAAAAATAATTTCAAAAAATTTACATTTAAAATATATAAAGATATAATGTGCAATAATATTGTTGAAATATGTAAAACATGATAAAATTTTATGATAAAATTAAGATATCAGTATCATACAGTAAAATACAATGAAATAGAATTTAAAATACTGCAATTATTTATATATATATAGTAATGAAATTACTAACTAAATATGTTATTTAAAATTATTTTACAATATTTACATTTAAAATATATAACAATATAATATGCAATAATTTGAATATTTAAATATCTAAAATGTTATATATTTGTTATTATAATAAAATTATCAATAACTATATTATTAAATTTAGTATTAAAACATTTTATATATATATATATATATATTTGTATAAAAAATTAAGATATTAGTATAATTTTAAAATACAATGAAATAGAATTTAAAATACTGTATTTTTTTTACCTAAAAAATACATTAATAAAAATATTACAATAGTATAATGAAAGTACAAACTAAACATTTTATTACATTTTAAACTGTTTACATTTAAAATATATAAAGATATAATATGCAATAATATGATTATGATTTAAATATCTAAACAATATTTATGTTGTATAATTTACTATGATACAATTATGATAAGTATCAATAAATATGTAATATTAAAGTAAATATATAATATTAAAATAATTTAAAACAGATTTTTTTTTTAAATCTCTCTGTCTGTATATATATATATATATATTTATTTATTTATTTGTTTATTTTTCCAAGCTCTCATAACGCATTAAAGCCAAACGGGGGCACTGAAGAGCCGCTCAGGTAGGATTGGTCACTATCTGGGGGCGTTACAAGGGTAGTTATCAAAGATCTTAGGGCATGAATTATTTACTGTTGCGTTTTTTCATTTTATAACCAGACGAAAATCACTAAAAACACAGTTAAAATCCATATAAAATCCTGACTGTAAGTTTAAATAACTTCAGTGTACCCCGTGCACAGTCCACCTACCTTGATTCTTGTTATTCCCCATAAAATCAGTGTGATTGAACAATCTGATTGGACACCTCCGTCCTCTGACTACAAATAGTAGGCGTATCCCTTCCAGCGATTGGCTTACGGCGCCCGTCAGTTAACTCGCGCCCCGCCCCCTTCATTCCTGCGTGTGTGTTGAGTGTGTAGTGTGTGTGGAGAGCGCAGCCGGACCCGTGTGATCAGCTGTGACCGTGGGAAACAGACCCACTGCGCCCACCCAGACCTGCAAAAATCCGTCTTTGGAGCGGAAACTCTCGAGAGAATCCACATTGAACCACATCATGGAGTTTCGGGATAGTTGTCTCCGCGTATCGCCGAAAGGTTCGTCAGGGGCTGTGAGCTAGTGGAAAGTAAACACCTCCTCTCCATCACTGTTTACTTGTAGTGTTTTTATAAGTTTGCCACATTATTTTGGAACTCGCACTGTAACGCATCAGCGCGTGTCCGTGTGCCTGCGGGGGAGCGGGGACGCGCATGGATCGAGAGCGCGGAAGGTCCCGGACTGAATCCCCTCAGAAATCAACCCAGGAGAGCTCGCCTAAATTAAAACTTTTTGGCTAAATAAATTCTATTATTATTGTTATTATTATTATTATTATTATTGTTATTATTATTGTCCCCTTAGCGAGGGTCCTGTCAGATGGTTATTGTGCATAAATAAATCATCGTAGTGAGTTTGTGATGAGGCGGACCGGAGGTCGGACTGCAGCGCGCGGGGGAGGACTCTACGGTGGAATTATTGCGCAGTTTTTAAAATAACGGAAAAACGGGAACACAAACACACACTCATGGCACAGAGTACGTCTGCAAAAGATAACGCCTGCCGAAAATTCCAGGCCAATATTTTCAACAAGAGTAAATGCCAGAACTGCTTCAAAGCTCGGGACGCGCACCTGCTGAGTGATGAAGACTTCTCACAGGTAATGTATCTGCAAAAATGACCGAATAATTACAGTGTCAAATGTATAATGACCAGCAAACTGCTTCAAAACTGCATTAACAATAAAGTACCATGGTAATAGTATGGTTTTTAGACATGGTACCAGGGTAAAAGGGATGGCAGGATGCCACAATACCATGTTTTTTTGGACATGTACTATGGTAATGTCATGGTATTGTTGGAGGTAAATGGATTGGAGTGTCACTAAAAAAAATAGTATATATATATATATATATATATATATATATATATATATAATGAAATAATTAAATCAAATATTTTAAATAACATAAATCTAAAATATTTTAATGAGGTTTTTTATTATTATTTTTTTTAATAAAAAATACACTACCAGTAAAAAGTTTTTGAATAGTAAGATTTATGTTTTTTTTTTTTAAGAAGTCTCTTGTGCTCACCAAGCCTACATTTAATTGATCCAAAGTATAGCAAAAACAGTAAAATTTTGAAATGTTTTTACTATTTAAAATAGCTGTTTTCTATTTGAATATATTTTAAAATATAATTTATTCTTGTGATTTAACGCTGAATTTTCAGCATCATTACTCCAGTCTTCAGTGTCACATGATCCTTCAGAAATCATTCTAATGTTCAGATTTGCTGCTCAAAAACATTTATTATTATTATTATTATTATTATTATTATGTTGAAAACAGCTGAGTAAAATTTTTCAGGACAACATTTATCTGAAATAGAAGTCTTTTGTAACATAAATGAACAGCAAATGAGCATATTAGAATGATTTCTGAAGGATCATGTGGCACTGAAGACTGGAGTAATCATTCTGAAAACTCAGCTTTAATAATAATTACTCAGCTTTAATAAATTACATTTTAAAATATATTCAAATAGAAAGTTGTCATTTTAAATAGTACAAATATTTCACCAAATTACTGTTTTTGCTGTACTTCGGATCAAATAAATGCAGGCTTGGTGAGCAGAAGAGACTTACTTAAAAAAACATAAAACATCAAAAACTTTTGACTGGTACAAAATCAGCAGAAAGATTCTTACCAATCCATATTGATCAATATTAAAGCCAAACAAATAACCTGGATAACCACCAAATTGCTTCAAACCCACACTAACAATAAAATACTATGGTAATACTGTGGTTAGACTTGGTTGCCCATTAAGGTTCTAGAAGGTGGTAGTTAGCACAATATAACCTTACCATAATACCATGTTTTTGACATATGCTTTGGCAATGCCATGGTTTAGTTGTTAAATGGAGTATCATGTAAAAACGATGTCATTACCATGGTATATAAGGTGATTTTGACTATATACTGAACCACTTTTTGACATTTAAGATGATCTGATTTACCTGAATTCCCTCTTTTCAATCTTTATTTGTGAAACTAGACCACAGGTTTCTAACTAATAACATCTGTTTTTTCCACAACATGTGCTTTGGAGTAGTGGTTAAATATCAAGGTGGTTTTAAAAAAAGGTTGTAGGTTCAAACCCTAGAGAGGTTAATCCTTTCTAATTACCATTACGGCTTTGATCGAGGCACTTAACCTCAGGTTACCCCTAGAGGTCTGACCCATTTCTGGTGAACTGTTGCTTTGGGTAAAGGTGTCAGCCAGATGACTAATTAGTGATTAGTAGTAATTAATGATGCCGTTTACCAGATGCACATTGTAGTTAAGTGACGTGCCTCAAGCTGCTGCGTGCGTTGTTTAGAATCTTAAAACTGGTGGTCTAGTTTTGCACAGTTAAAAATCTGGGCTGGTAATTGAAAGGTTGTGGGTTCGAACCCATTAAGTCCAAAAGGATTGACTCTGTTTGGCTAGAAGTGTCTACTAATTTAGTGATTAGTGGCAGAGTTTAGTGTTATTTCACCTGCTGTAGACCAAAGATACATGTCATATCGGAGCTTTTATACTATTTTGAGCCTTTATTCCAGCTCCAGAGTGGTTTTACAGGAAGGCCACACACAGATGCAGGGGGTTTCCCGACTGTATTCTTAAAAATTACCACAGCTGGGTCTCGACTATATTACTGACGTGACGTGGCCTCCGTTTGCCATCTGTCTCGCTGTATAGGTTGGATTGTTATCAAAGAATGAAGTGATGAAGCAAAGAAAGGCAGAATATTTGGACGTGAAAGCAAGCGCTTGTGTCTTTGAACGTGAGGGAGAAATCCAGAGAAATGTGCCTCAAAGCGGCACAGAAGTCTTTTTTTAGAAAGCACTTAGAAATTGAGCTGACAGTGAAGTGAATCAGGTCTTTAGTACCTGTTAAGGCAGTCAAAGTCATATGTTAAGACTCATATCCTTCTGTTTTTTTTTTAAGGATTAGATTTGCGGTCGTAGCCTTCCCAGCAAATGTCTGTAGTATTCTCATTTCTTCTGTCGTCTTGCTTTAAATGTCCACATGAAACCCATTTTAATTATTTGTTGTGATGAATTTCCAAGTGAATCAGGATATTTAATTAGAAAAAGTGACTGGATATAATTGTATCCATCGAGAACTGATTAGATAATGCAGATGTCTCTGAATTACAGGCGTTTGAGTAAAAAAAGAAAAAAGGAAAATTATGAATTGAAGTTGTAACATTTGGAGCATAAAGTCAAGGAGAATCGAGTCAGCAAGATCAAACTCATAATTTTGAGCATGAAGTCAAAATACAAGAATAAAGTCGTAGCAATACAATACATTGTTTTATAATATATAGTAAAACAGTATGACAGACAGTGTGAATTTTATTATGAATAGAAGTCTCTGGACTAATTTATTATCAAAATATTACTTTTATGTTTATCAAAACAAAATATATTTCATATTACAACTTTATTCTACTAATACTACAACTTTCTCATAATATTATGACTTTATTTTCATAATATTACATTTTTAATCTCAGAATATTACAACTCTAATCTCGTATTGCTAAATAATGTAAATTAAGTTTTGATTTTATTTTGGCTTAACTCTTTCCCGAGACTGTTATGCATACATGATTACATTCAAAATTGTATTCTTTACTAAAACATTTCAATTAGAGCTGCAAAACGGTTAGTCGTGATTAATCGATTAAAAAAAAAGTTTTTGTTTGCATACTACTGTATATGTGTGTGTACTGTGTATATTTATTATATATATAAATACACACACATACATGTATTTATTAAGGAAAAATGTTAGTTTTATATGTAAAATATTTATATATGATATAAATTATATACACGTGTTTACATACAAATACACACAATACATACAAATATATATATTTTTTAAATATATGCATAAATGTGTGTGTGTTTATTAATACATAATAAACAAACAAACTTTTATTTTGAATTGATTAATTGTGACTGATCGTTTAGCAGCTCAAATTTCAAAAGTTAAAAAAGCAATGCAAAGACCTTAGTAAACTGTTATGCTATGACTTGACTCACTTCAATGGACAGTTTGAACTGATTCAGGTGTATAAACCAACCACAACATCCTGGCATCATGCATGGCAAACATCGATTACATTATTGTCATCTGAAATAG
>JAHKKF010521309.1:0-36272 GCA_019740295.1 Labeo calbasu
CCTGATCGAGGATGGATCTGCGAATCTCATTTTTTCTTCTGTTCATTCTGTTTATGGGAGGTACAAAATACAAATAGATTTTCTAATGTTACTAGGTACAAATGAGTCGCTCGCTCTCTCTCTTCCTCTCTCTCACTGTCTCTCTCTTTTTAATTACCAAAGGACACTCTTTTAGCTGCTACAGCTGCACAGGTGTGTCAAGCACTTGTCAAGCAAGTCAGTGTCCCACTGGATCTACCAGCTGCTTCAGAACAGCATTTATGTGTAAGTATAGATAGAAATGAACTCACCTGATACACAACTACTCTTTTGGACACGATTTATAATTGCATGCATAGAATGTTCTATAATGAAATCATAATATCATTAGAAATTTTAAAAATCGCATGAAATGAGAATACTATATTATTTAAAGCATTTTCAATAGCGGTCTTATACTTTTGGACCTTAATGTATGAATAGGAGAGATCATTAATAATTGCAAAGCTTGCAATACTATGTTCGATACACTATTGGAAACTCTTTCTATGTTAACATATTTATAAATAAATTTTTCATCAAAATAATGTTCAGATGAACTGCTGATTCCTGTATCACTCATGTGCTTTCAGTCAATGGGGCTACAGTGTTTGTTAAAGGCTGTGCTTCGGCTGCCTGTCCAAATGGATCCATCAACCTCGGTGCTGGACGAATCAATCCTATGTGCTGTAACACAGATAACTGTAATGCCCAAGATGCAGGTAGTTTACTGTACTTCCTTAGTGCAGTTTATAGAACATTTAATGGTTTAAAAAAATCAGATTAGATCAGATTTATTTTCTATCATGTCGTCAGCTGAAAAACGAATGCTGATTTACAGGCAGAGTGACTTGTTACTTTTTTACGAAAGACTAGGAGGACAAAATGCTTTTATTTGGTACATTGAGCACAGTAAGACCAAAACCATTGCAAATCTGTTTTCCCTTCTGTAGATCTCAGCAATAACGCACCCAATGGAATGATGTGTTACTATTGTAGTGGACAGAGCTGCTCAAATAAACTCAACTGTTCAGGGAGTGAAGACCGCTGCGGTACAGTAACAGGTCTTTATCTTTCTCTCTGTTACATTTACACATTTTATAGAGAACACATATACCAATGACTAAATTGACTCTGACTCAAACTGTTTTCTTCTTCAAACTTTTCATCAGCGACTTTGTATGGCCAGTCACTGCTTCTTAAAGGTTGTGTCTCTAAATCTATTTGTGATGCCCCAGTCTTCATTTCTGGTGTAAATAGCAATTCATGTTGTGAGGGGAACCTGTGTAACGGTGTTAATAGTGTCATCCAGAGCACCACCCTGAGCACCACCTTGAGCACCACCCAGAGCACCACCCAAAGCGCTAACAGAGCTCAGAGTGTCACTCAGAGCTTCCTGTTCCACTGCTGTTCACTGCTCTCCTTCATCCTGCTGCATTAAATCCAGCAGCTCTTCAGATTCAACTATGAGACATGCTGTATACTAAATATATAGATTGTATTCTCTCCGTAATATCTTTGGTCTTTTTAGGTGATGAACTGAACAACAAATATATGCACTTTATGAAATAAAATATTGCATCACCTTTACACTCGTTTCTGGGTTTATTTTTGCTAAAGCTTACAGTGTATGCATACACTACTTCTGAGCAGAGAATATTAATACGCATTATATATAAGTCAGAGAAGTACAATAAACTTAAAAAAAAACAGCTGAACTAAAAAATAGTAGGGAAACTTGAGCAGGCTAGTCGATGGTTGATTTATATAATGCTGAAATTTAGAACATAATTACTTATTGTAAATATGGCCTACACAAAATTGATGCATTGAGATACATTCAATACACTGACTATTTATCCCAGATCTTTTGCTAAACGTAGTAACAATATCGCATTTAGAATTATTTATCAGCAGGTGGCAGCAGATGATCGTTTGTACCAAAACAACACCTCCCATCTGTTGACATGAAACACCGTAAGACTACAGAATTATGGTGTACTCTTCTGTTTTCATTGTATTTCTGTATTCATTATGTATGTATACCTGTATCTGAATGTCAAATAAAAAGAAAAAGTTTTATTATATCAATATCTTTCTGATTATTTACAAACAAATGCAGTTCATAACAACTGCCTCTGTTTCCTGTAAACATGTAGGCGAAGAGCGGGACGAAAATAACAAAGCGATTTTCTCACGCTGACTTATTTGCATTCCAAGCTATGACAGCACATTCAGCACTCAACGCTTGACGCAGCTGCGTCGTGCACGTGATTTCGTAATAATTTTCCGCGGTCAGGGTGGGGCTTTTTATATCATTATCTCCGCTATTTTTTTATTATGTTCAAAGCGTTTCTACTCATAAGGATGTTGATTTTTAGAACATTGTATAACATTAGCAGCACCATATGCTGTTTGATAGTCAAGCCAAAGGCTAATGATATTAATTACCTTTACATGTCCGAATTTCTAGAGAAAGATACATAAATTCTGATGCTGACTTGTTGACCCTGTATCTGAGTACCCGTAAAATCTGGTACATCTTATATATTAATGGACACATTTAATCTTCCATATCATGGCTGATGCTCAAATTATTTTTATTATTTAAACTATAAATAACAACATGTATAAGATATTATAATATGCATGTGACGTCACAGTCGGCAGGCGTGGCTGCGGTTCTGCCCACTGAGTGGCAAAAAGACTCGGTGGCATTGGCTTCAACGTGAATGCTGCGACAGAACACACAAAACACCTCTAAAACCAGAACGAGCTGCGATTGACTGTACAAAGAGATTTGACAAGAAACCTGAGATATATTTTTACAGACTGCTGAAAGCTACTGAAAAGAGAAGCGAATTAATCACTGCAATTCAAGAAACAATGGTCTCTAGGCAGCAAAACACGGATTTGCAGTTATCATTTCATGTTAATATGTTGAATTGTGCAGTAAAATCACATCCTACATATTGTATTATAGTATGTCGTATTAACAAGTCATCAACTAAATATTTACCATCTTAAATTCTGCATAACTGGATGTTTTTAAATAAACACTGACAAAAAGTGTATTCGATTTTCAGCTGTACGATATGATGATATATATAACACTGATGTAAGTGATCACATAGACCAACCTATTTTGTATTTACAAAACGAGTTCAGAGGCAAATTTGCTGTATTTATTTTCCCCGGCGTTAAAGTCATAAAGTCACATAACATATGTGTTAGAAAACACAATTCTTGGCTGCATCAATATCCACTGACCACTGGATATTTGTTAAGTTGTTAGAAACATTACATCAAGTTCAGCAACCGTTAGTTTAAACTGATTATCGTTTGTTTTACTCGCGTTTTCGCATCTTCCCTATTAGATCCATGCACACTGAAGGCTCTTTTGCCGCTCAGTCCGGCTGAGGGGGCGTGTCCCGGCGGGAAAGTGACGTCAATGCATACCCTCTATATGGAAATAAGCATCCATACATCTTCCATACCACTTGGGATACACGGTAATAAAGTTGTTAATGAAATGTTCTGGGAATGTCAGAATAATGTTCTACAAAACAAAAACTAACATTCTATTTACGTTAAGAAAACAATAAAAAACAACATTCTGGGAGCCAAAAGCTAACATTCTAGGAATGTTAGAATAATGTTAGGGGAACATTGGTATAGGGGGTTTGCACTTAAGTCAGTTACCCAGATTGCACTGGCATATTGGCGATACTCGTATGTAAACAACAGCATGGATTGAACAGTTAATCCACTACTGAATATGTTGTTCAGCTGATTTATGCTGTCTAAATCATGGAAAAAACATGTGGAAGCTGCTAAATCATATAGAGAAAGACTTAGAAAGCGGGAAAGGACACAATATCTTGATAAACTAAAGTCAATAAGTGGTAAAGATACATACAAGCAGAATTAATTAAGATATTAGCTTAATATTTTACCTACCTGACTGGAAAGGATAAGAACAAACACAAATGTTGTCAAGATTTTTGCCCTGGAAATCCTGGTTCAGTTTGGTCAACCACAAGCGCTTTTTGTTCCTCAGACAGTTTGTTGCACTCTTCCTCCTTGATTTTTTATAACTTTTGGCAGTCTATTGTACTTCAAATGTTTTTCCCGTTCCGACCAATTAGTACAGCCCAAAACATGACGATACTTGACCATTTTCAGCAGCAATAATCAAAAGCAAATATAAAAGCAAAATTTGTGAGTTCTGTTTGGTTCAGTGGCATTGTTTACGTTCAGTGCCACCAATATGGGCCAACTGATGGAGTGTCATTAAAACACTCAACATTCTACAAACCAAAAACTAACATTCTATTTCCGTAAAAAAAACTTTCCTGGCTAACCAAAAACGAACTTTAAAAAAATAACGTTCTGCACTGTAAAAAACAATTTGCTGAGTCAACTTAAAATAATTTGTAACCTGGCTGCCTTAAAATTTTAAGTTCAGTCAACTCAAAAAGTTTATTCAACTACTATGTGACAACTTAGATATTTGATTTGAATCAACTAAAAATTTTAAGGCAGCTGAGTTACTTACCCATCTGTTAAGTTTAGCAAAAACACAAATATCTAAGTTGTTACTTAGTACAACTTAACATTTCAAGTTGACTAAACTTATTTTAGTTGACTGAACTTAAAATTTTAAGGCAGCACAGTAACAACTTATTTTAAGATGACTCAACAAATTGTGTTTTTTATTTCTTACAGTGTGGGAACCAAAAATAGTTAGCTGGAAATATTGTACATTTCAGTGTCTATTCAAACATAAGTAAATGTATGTTTAGTAGAACCACACTTTACGTGATACGATACTCATGAGATCATGCTTGTAGAACTTAAGTCTGTTATGTAGAACAGCATGTTGCAAAGATTCAGCATTATTTGAGTCAGCTGATTCAGCATTTATTTAACCCCTGTGGAAAACAAAACACAACAAGTCTGGCCTGTGTGCACTCTCTTGTTCAGGCTGGTTTTTGTCAATGGTTTGATGCTGGTGGATCAGCACAGCCCCTGCCTCTTTAATCGGCAACACTAAAGTATCCTAATTTCTCTCCTGCTCCTCCAGAGGTCTATGCACGCTAGACATAAAAATGTATAAAATATAAGAAGTTTGAGTTTGTAGCTCACAGCCTATATACTGTACTTGCTGGTGCATTTATCATTTTAAAAGGAAATATTAATATACACTGCTTTTGTCATAGCAAGGTGAGCAAGAACATTGTAGGCTTAATTATAGTGACAAAAAATCTTCTTTTGTGTTCTTTTTGTCTTTCTGTTGAACTTTCATGTTCTCAAAAAGATCCACCCCTTCTGATAAGCTATAAAATATGCACGGAAACAGACACGTTATTTCACTCACCTCCTGATCAAAGATGGATCTGCAAATCTCAGTTTTTTTTCTGTTCATTCTTTTCACTGCAGGTACAAAAACAAAGTTTTTGTAATGTTATTAAAAACGAATACAGATAATTGACGTTTATTTCTCATTGTCTCTCTCTTTTTAATTTCTAAAGGACACTCGTTCAGATGTTATCATTGCAATGGCACTACCTCTGACGCTTGTAAACAGACAACATGCAATGAATCTTCCAGCTGCTTCACTGCAACAGCATATTTTGGTAAGTCCAGTATGATGGATTGAAATACAGTCAAACCAAATTTATCCACACACCTTCAACATTTCTCACATTACCACAGTTTATTTGCTATACTTTAGAAAATGGTAATAAAATATGACAAGGACTCTGTGTCAGAACAAATTCGTCTTGATAATGCCATCCTTCTATTGGACTGTCTCACAAATTAATTAGGTTGAATAGCTGTCAGCTGACAATGACAATTTAATTACACAATTAGATAATACCAAATTAGGACAATTTATCAATTAAAGAAAAAACACTTAAGTAAAACATGGTCAGGTCAAAGCATCTGAATAATTTTTGGTCCCATATTTTTACTGGTAGTCCACTTTATGAAGAATTTTTGGGTATATGTCTACAGTTTACTTTATTTTGCTTTAAATCTGGTGTCTGAATAATTTTGGTTTGACTGTGTACTATTAGTATTGACTGATGAAGATGCTGTTTATTAGAACTCATTACAGAACTTCTACTTTTTTCCGGACAAATTAATAAATGCGTAAATATAATGTTCTATAGATTACTAAAATGTAATTTGTTTTCCCTCAAATTAATGTTCTGTAATTTGGAATTTAAACATTGTTTAGAAATGAGAACAATTGTTGTGTTTTTATATTACAAGTTTGTTGTAAGTCTTTTCTTTCTGCTTTGCAGCTGCAAGTTGATACTTTATGGAAAGTTTCTATGTTATCAGATTTATAAACAGACTTTCATCAAAATATGTGTAGCTGAACTGGTCTTTCCTGTATCATTTGTGCTTTCTAGGTAAGAATGGAACTGTAATTAAAAATTGTTCAGATGTCTGTCCAAGTGGCTCCATCAACATTGGCAACCTGAAGGCCTTTCTTTACTTGTGTAACATGCAAGATGCTCCAGGTATTGCACTTTACAGACAAAAATGTAAGGTGGGACTTGATTTTCTGTAGGTGATTATTACATCAGCCAAAAAATTATTGAGGTTAAGGTTTATGAAGACAATATGTTATCTTTGGTACAATAAGCCCTTGTGTGGTGTGCACAGTTAAACAAGGACCATGCAAATAAAGCAATTATATTTCCCCCCCCCGGCCTGTAGATCCCAGCAATAACACTGCCAATGGAAAGACATGTTACTATTGTGATGGACAGAACTGCTCAAACATACTGAACTGTTCAGGGAGCGAAGCCCGCTGCCTTACACAAACAGGTGAGAATTTGTTAAAGGAAGAAGGGGATTATCTTATCTGCATTTGAGCTTTTGATACAGTTCACACACCAATTTTTACCTTAGACAGTGCTTTTTATGTCATCTCAGCTTTCACTCATGAATCCACTTTTTTTCTGTCTTTTAATTAGGAACTTATGGAGATGTGTTTTCCAAAGGCTGTGTCTCTTGTAATGACACAACATTCAGTCCTCTCATTTTGAACTTAACATGTTGTGAAGGGAACCTGTGTAATGGTTATAATGTTACCCAGAGTATCATCCAGACCACCACCCAGAGCTCAAGCTCCACCCAGAGCTCGAGTTCCACCCACAGCTTGAGCTCAACCCAAAGCTCCACCCTAAGATTAAGCTCCACCCAGAGCTCAAGCTCCACCCAGAGCACCACCAAGAGTGCTAACGGTGCTCAGAGTGTCACTCAGAGCTTCCTGTTCCTCTGCTGTTCTCTGCTGTCCTTCATCTTGCTGGACTTATATCAACACTTGAATATACCAACAAATAAATGTGTAATTTAAAAACATAACTATGTATGCTTTCATCAATATTACATCAAAAAAATCAATTAGAAGTCAATATTATTTTAAATAATTTAAATAGTATTTATGCTGGTAAGTTTTTTGGCCTGTCCCTCACTATGATTTTTCTTTTTCAGGACCTTTAATTTGCAAAATAAAGGCGCAATGATATAAAAATCACATTTGCATATTGTTCTAAATAGTTTCATTATTAAGCAATTTAATTTTGTGGCATAAGAATGCATTTTTCCGCCCTGTTACCCTCATCAAAAAAATAATGTACATTCAGGTGACAAGTGACAATATAATCTTCAAGTAAAATTCTTTCAAAGTGTACAATATGTGCGTTTGTGCAAGTGTGAACTTGACTATTAGCTAGAAATTTGCAAATTTGTTTGAAACAGTCAAACCTGTTACTGTCAGCCTGTTACTTTTTAGAGTAACAGTGGGTTATGTGGGTTAACAGGGTTGAAATTGATTAGGTTTGATCGTTTTTAAAAATTCTCTATGTAAAATTCAAACATTTTAAAGGTCATCCTCTGTATATTATTGAGCTAATTCAATTTTAGTATAGGTTTTTTTTATTCTGACTACCAACAATTATGAAAACATGAATGTTGCTTTTCTTTAAATCGGTGCCCTTGCTATATAACATTGAATCGGTCAAATCATGTGACATGAAATCATGTTTACAGTCCCCTGTCGGCCATGCTTGATACTACAAAAAAATATATAAATAAAGCCGAAGAGATGCTGCATTTAGATCCTGCACTCATCTTTGTTTTGCATGCAAGCTGTGACACACAATGGAAATTTTTATACCACTACCCAACCTTTGCCTCATGCTGACACCATAGTAGGCTACGTAATGCCCAACAGTATTTGAATGTCTGAACACCACACCTACACATAAATCTATACATGCTGAACACCTTCAATAGAACAATTTCAATACTAGCAGCATGGTGGTTGTTTACAGACCACATTCTAAAACTAAACATATATAAAATATAAAATAACTAAACATATATCAAATCCACCTGAATGGTGGATAAAGAACCATGATTAACTAACAAACAAATTCAAGGTGATCTAAACAGGGTACAACAGTGTCAGCTCACACTATCCGTCGCCATCTGAATGAAAAGGGACGCTATGGTAAGAGACCCAGGAGGACACCACTGCTGACACAAAGGCATAAAAAAGCAAGACTGGAGTTTGCCAAAACTTATGTGACAAAACCACAATCCTTCTGGGAGAATGTACTGTGGACAGATGAAACAAAAGTACAGCTTTTTGGTAAAGGACGTCACTGTTTACAGAAAAAGAAATGAGGCCTTCAAAGAAAATAACACAGTCTCTACAGTCAAACATGGTGGAGGTTCAAAGATGTTCAGGGGTTGCTTTGCTGCTTCTGACTGTGTGAACGGTCTCATGAAATCTGATGATTACCAAGCACGCAGAAACGGTACAAACAAAGCACTGGAGAGTGTATATATATATATATATATATATATATATATATATATATATATATATTGTTTTTTTTGTTTTGTTTTTTTTATTAAACAGTGGGTTACTATATCCAGTTATAATTACAATTTTCTTGCTAAAAATCTATCTCAGCTTATGTTTTGAACTAAAAGTAGCCTGTATTACTATAAGGTTACAAACTTAAATTTAATGACTATTTATTTTTAAATATAATAATAATCAACACTCAACTTCAAAAAAAAAAAAATTGTATGCAAACATGTAAACTACACATAATTTAGTTTTTTAATTAACTCAGTGGCTATCATATCTTGTTTCATAAGATTAATTTAAACATACATTATTTAAGACATCAGTAAAAGGTAAAGTAAAATATAATGAGTATACAGTCTAATATTAGGTCTAATATAGGCTTGCCCAGGTGGGGCCCACAGCTTTGGGACTCTCTGTGAACAGCCCACACTAGTGGACTGCCCATATTAATCCCATAATCACCCTGTGTGGGCCAGCCCATTTGGGCCCAGAGCAACTGTACCTTTGGGCCCATGCAGGTTTTGTGTAGGCAACCCTGTATTGCAACTAGGAGAATACTAACAACATTGACAATCACAGGTGAGTTTGATCAAAGTTAGAGCTAAACTCTGCAGGGAAGTGCAGATTTGAGGATCCCTGATATAGGCATATTTGCTTTTCAGAGGCTGATTGAAAATGCTCCTTTTAGCCAAGTTCTCCTGATTCTGAAGATGAGAGTGAGATAAAGCTGTGGTTGTGGAATTCAAGACTGAATACTTCAGCACACCAAAACATATTTTCAGCAGAGGGGTCATTCTATAATTGTAAAAACATCTGTGAGTAATCAGGTTGGTAAATCTCTGCGTCTGTGGCCAATATTAACTGAGTTTTAGTGACTGATTAAAAAAAAAAATTAAAAAATAGTTAAAAGTTAACTATTAAAAACGATAACTGAACATAAGTTCACAAATAAAATATATTGTTTAAATTGTTACTGCCTTGAGTTAATATGTATATTGAAATAACACTAACTTGATGAGATTCATACTTGGCTTTAATATATAGAATAATGATTACATTGTTAATGTAAAAATATAAAATAGATTTTTGTTATATAGTGTAAGTAAAGTTTACTTAAGCGAGAAAGTGTGACTGGCACATGAATTTACATTTAATTTAATATATGTGACCCTGGACCACAAAACCAGTCGAAAATACCCATATTTGTAGCAATAGCCAAAAATACATTGTATGGGTCAATATTAACCAATTTTTTTTTATGCCAAAAATCATTAGGATATTAAGTAAAAATCATGTCCGATGAAAATATTTTGTAAATTTTCTACCATAAATATATCAAAACGTAATTTTTGATTAGTAATATGCCTTGCTAAGAACTTTATTGCCTTAACAAACCATACATCAGTGGAAAGCTTATTTATTCAGCGTTCATATAATGTATAAATCTCAATTTTAAAAAATTGACCCTTATGACTGGTTTTGTGGTCCAAGGTTACATCACAATCACAGCATGACTAAGTAAATGCCACTGCTTTATGCCACATAATGCCATTGACATGACAACTAAATACAATAGTCTATAATCAAAATGTTAATGCAACGATTTAGTATTCATAAGAATTCATTGATACCTCTGTCAAGATGTTCATACGCAAGTCATTTATGTTTGTCAGTACGTCAGTATTGTAGGTTTCAATGTGTAGGTTTGGTACAAAAACCCTTTACGTAATACATTTGAATAGGCAACTCGTGATGAATCACGTTGGTATTGGACTATGTTATGTGTAACAGTCAGTTTCAAAATATTCAGCAAATAAAAGAAAAACAAAACATGTCTGGCCTGTATGTATTTTCTTGTTCAGACTAGTTTTAAAGTATTAGTGGTTGATACTGGTCTATCTGCTGGATTTGTGTTGTTTGTTCACCCTCTGAAAACTAATATGTTTTCTTTGTATCTAATGATCTTAATATAAAACAAAAATAAATCATATTAAGTTGTTTGAGAAAAGCAGTTTGTGGTGCAGTGCATAGCTCTTGCTGGCACATTCATCATTTTAAAAGGAAATATTAATACATAATGATTTTGTCCAGACTAAAGTGATTGGTTAGAAAGAAAGAAAGAAAGAAAGAAAGAAAGAAAGAAAGAAAGAAAGAAAGAAAGAAAAAAAAAAAAAAAAGGGGAAAACTGTAAATTGCTACCCCCCCCCATGTTGTTCCAAACCTGTACGATATTATTTTAATATGCGGGAAATTATATTATAAACCACATTTGGGTATTTTACTGTATAAACTATTATGTATGTATCATCTTCTTTTTGTCTTTCTGTTAAACTGTGATTTTTTCCTAAAGTCACACCCCTTCTGTTAAGCTATAAAATGAGCACCGAAACAGGCATGTTCTCATATTCACCTCCTGATCAAAGATGGATCTGCAACTCTCAGTTTTTCTTCTGTTCGCTCTTTTCACTGCAGGTACAGACAAATAGTGTTTGTGAAGCTGATGAAAGCTAATTCAGAAAATTGATGTTTCTTTCTCACTGTCTCTCTCTTTTTAATTTCTAAAGGACACTCTCTCAGCTGTTATCATTGCAGTGGCACTACCTCAAACTCTTGTGTACAGGGGACATGCACCAATGGTTCATCCAGCTGCTTAGCTGCAACAGCATATAGTGGTAAGTCCAGTATGATGGATAGAAATATGCTATTATAATTTCTACAGAACCTTTACAGGATCTATAAATGAATAGAATTGTGTTAGAATGTTCTATAGGTTAATATTTTAGTGTTCTCTCAATTAATTAATCTATAATTTGTCATTTAAACTTTTTTTTCAATGAGGAAAAAAACTGATTGTGTTTTTATATTACAAGTTTGCTTTGATGCATTACGGAAACTTTCTACTTTATCAAATTTAGAATTTATTTTTCATCAAAATTATGCGTAGCTGAACTGGTCTTTTCTGTATGATCTGTGTTTTGTAGGTGACAACAGAACAGTAGCTAAAGGTTGTTTTATTTCCAATGGCTGTCCAAGTGGGTCCATCAACCTCGGCAGTATAAAAGCCTCTTTGTACTGCTGTAGCACAGACCTTTGTAACGCCCAAGACGCTCCAGGTATTGCACTTCACACCCAATAGCATACGTTAATCAACCAAAAAACGTTTCTTTGACAGGCAGAGCAATTTTATGAAAGATATGAGGACAAATGTTTTTTTTTTTTTTGATACAATGAGCACTTGTTTGGTGTGCACAATAAAACCAGGACCATGTAAACAAAGCGCATCTATTTTCCCACCTGTAGATCCCAAGAATAACACTGCCAATGGAAAGATGTGTTACTATTGCGATGGACAGAACTGCTCAAAGACTTTGAGCTGTTCAGGGACTGAAGACCGCTGCCTTACACAAACAGGTGAGAATCTGGATTAAAAGCATTACTTGTATCTCTTCCATATTTGAGCTTTTGATAAAGTTTGCATACACTCTTTTAAAAATAAAGGTGCATTATGATGACATAGAAGAACCTTTTTATGTCTAAATGGTTCTATCTGCAGAACCTTTCCTTTCACAAAAAGTTCTTTGGATAATAAAAGGGAAAGAAAGAAATGGTTCTTTAAAGAACCTTTGACTGAATGGTTCTTTCTACGGCATCGCTGTGAAGAACCTTTTAAAGCACCTTTATTTTTAAGAGTATTCTAATTTCCATCTTAGATAGTACCTCAGCTTTGATTCACGAATCCACTTCTGTTTTCTTTGTTTTCATCAGGGACTTTTGACGGCCAGTTACTGGTTTACAAAGGCTGTGTCTCCAAATCTTTTTGTAATTCCACAACATTTCCTATTCCTATTGTTTCAAACTTCACATGCTGTGAAGGGAACCTGTGTAATGGTAATACTAATGTCACCCAGAGCACCACCCAAAGCGCCACCACCCAGGCCGCCACAACTAAGAGCTCCACCCAGGGCACCACCAAGAGTGCTAACGGTGCTCAGAGCGTCACTCAGAGCTTCCTGTTCCTCTGCTGTTCTCTGCTCTCCTTCATCCTGCTGCACTGAATCCAGCAGCTCTTCACATTCTACAATGAGACACAATGTACTTAATATAGAGCTTACGTTTTCTCTCTGCTATATTTGACATGTTGTGATGTATTTAAAAAGATGTACAAAATCTGATTAATTATAAACAAATATGTACAGTTTTGTGAATTAAAAATATAACAATGACCTTTAGACCTTTTCTGTTTATTTTTTTTAAACTGCAAAATCAGTCAGAGGACATTATTATCTACTACACATTAGTCAGAGGATTTCAGTCATTTGAAAAGAGCTGAACTACTTACTACTAAAATAATAGTAATTAAGTTACTAGCTGAGTGATATGTTTTTGATTTTCAAGGTCAACAATAGCCAGTATAATGCTGATATTTACAACATAATTTAACTAGACAAATAACATTTGATGACAAACTTAGATACTGGTTTATGTCAAAGTTTAAAATAACATTTAAAAGCTTGAAGTTTGAAGGTTTCAGGTAACATATTAGACTATTTAGACACCATGAGACTTCTATGACAACACACAACCTCCTGAGACCCTGCATCCTCATATGAGGACATTATATTTTAGTGAATTTCTCTGAGACTGTATGACAGTTTTTTTCACAGTCTTGATGTCCTGTACAGAGCACATTCAGGCTTTTTCAGAGATACTAAATGTTTGGAAGTTTAAACATGACCACTCCATCTCCTTGGTCTGCAAAACTGTCTAATATTAATGTAATGGCACTCTTATATGTTAATATTTTGTAATTATCATTTAAATCTGACTATATGTGTGTCATGAATCAACATCTCAGGAAAATGTTATGGGGTTTTAAATCAAAATATGACTACGAAACAGGATGTTGATTTCATATATGTCTTCATATGAGGACACGAAAACCATGTTTATTACGCATTTTGGGAGACACAAACAAACAAATAGGAAAAGAAATTATATTTCAATATTCTTATGAAATATTATATATTATTATGAAAATCTTGTCAATTAGTACTCCCATTATTACACTTTTTCATTACATGTTGCCCCAAAATATTTAAATTGTTTTTTTTTTTGTTAGCAAATTAAAATTAATATGCAAATTAGATTTAGTTTATAGATACATTGTATATCATGAGAAAAAAAAATTATGGCCATTTTACACACATTTTGCATAAAGAAAAATAGTATGTAAAATTATTCTGCTATAGTTGAGAGGCATCTTTATACAAAGTTTGGTAAAAAAAAAAAATAATAATAAATAAATAAATAAATAAATAAATAAAAAATCCTGAAAATGTATTGGTGATTTAAAAAAAAAAAAAAAAAAAAAAAAAAAAGATTTAAAATTTGTTTTTGCCTATGCATGTTCATTCATGTCTTTATTTATTTATTTTATTATTATTTTATTTTTTTTATTTTTTTACATTTTTTAGTGCTGTAAACAATATAATGACATCAAAAAATACTAACTTTTTTTACTACTTTTTTCCCTGGGTCTCAGGAGGTTAGGACTGCTGATTGCTGGGAGTTCCTGTATTTTCAGTCAATGGTAAATTAGTCAGTTTTAGTCAAATGTAGTTTAGTAAATTTAGCATGCTGTTAGAATGTTTCTAACATGATTTAACATTCGGCTAGCATTTTTAACATGCTGCTATGTTTTAGCAAGTTGCTAACGTGTTTAAACAAGTTACTAGCATGATTTAGCGCATTGCTATAATGTTTTAGCACATCGCTAGCATATTTTAACAAGTTGTTAGCATTTTAACATTGCTTTAACATAATAATATTAACGTTTTTAACACGTTTTAGTAAATAACATGTTAAGATGTTTTAGCATGTTGCTAGAATATTTCTAGCATGATTTAACATTTTGCTAGATTTTTTTTTTTGCTAGCGTGCTTCAATAAACCTAATAAATAAAGCAGTTATTTAAATAAAAAAACTGCATTTAGCATGATTTGCCAGCAGGTGGCAGCAGATGATCTCTTGTACCAAAACAATACCTTTGCACTTGTGGATGTGGAAGAAGCTAAGCAACTGAACCAAATTTGCTTTAAACGAAAATCTTAATCTTCTAAACTCCCCTGATGATTGACAGTGCTTATTGATTGGCCTCACTGATACTAGTCAGCAGATCAATTAATGGATAAAGGAAAAACTGTTGTAGAAAATGTAACTGGTTTATCAGAAGGTGCAAAGATCAAATAATGACCATTATGAATGTTTGAGCTCAAATCTAATCTTGGCATTTGACAATAATATTCATGTCTTTTACTTGAGCAGTCACATGGGTTCATAAAAATGTTGTGTATGTGTCTCTTGTACATCCAAAATCAAAACATCCAAAGCAAACTACTGTCTAATCAATTAGAGGTTATCAGATATATTTGTGCTGCTTTATTTAAATCTAAAGTGAGTGCATGTTTAATCAATAACTGAACTTTGGCATAGTCCGATTCTGAGCAAAAGACCCACCGTATCAGCAAAATTGACTGTGACTGAATGAATGAGCTGCAGTGTGTCTCTGACCTGTTATTTTTGGGATAAAACTACTAAAGTTGTCAGCAATAAGTTAAATAAAAACGTTTCTATTGTGAATGCCATCAATAGGAAAATGTAGTTTATTAATATAAATATATTCTTTTTAAATTTGTTGCATTTCTTTTTAGGCACAGGGTAATGTGCAATGTGCAATATTGCTTGTAACACTACAGAAGCCCTGAACTGCAATGTAAAAAAATAATTATGAATAAATAAATACACTTAAAACAAGCAAAAAATTAAAAAAACATAAACAAAATGCAAAATAAAAATACAAAATAAATAAATATGAATATAAAGAAACAATGCAAACAAAAAAAAACTTTTTAAAAAATATATAAATTCATTTTTAAAAAATTAAAGGGAGAAAATTAAAATCTCCTTGTGGTTCAAGGCTTTCATATACAAAATTGCTGAATGAATGAATGCCCAAATGAATAAATAAATGAACGAATGAATAAATAAATAAATATTGGAGAAAAAAAGAGCCTTTTCTAATTAGAAAGCTTTAACATTTTTGAGCATGAACCATAAAAATGAACATGCACCATAAAAATAATAAAGTACTAATAAAATTACATCATTATATTATTAATACTAATAAAGTAATAATAAAGTACTTAAAAATTAAAAAAGATCGAGCGAGCGATTGGTCGAGAGAGAGAGAGAGAGAGAGAGAGAGAGAGAGAGAGAGAGAGAGAGAGAGAGAGAGAGCAGCCCATTGGCAGCGTGTTCACCTGATTGCGGGGCTTCTTTTCATCTTCTGCCGCATCAAAGGGTCATATCGCCCGCGGCGCTGAGAATGAAGTGATCACCCGCACCGCGTCACCCGCGCCGTTACATCTACATTGAGGCTTTTCACCCACAGCATGACCATGAAAAAGAGCAAACCGATTGCTCTGGACCGGCGAGATATTCATTCCCTTCTGGATGTGATCGGTGGCTTCGGTGCCGTAGTCGCCGTGGGGATCATTGCCATGCTGTCGGTGTGCGCCGCGTTCTTCATTTACCGCTCTTTTAGAGGTCAGCGCGGGAAGGGTGACGAGAATAACGGCAACGAAACGACGGTAGCGACGGAAGAAGGGAGCACGGCTCGGAGGAGGAAAAAAGAGGATGATGATCGACCTAACGAGTCAACAGGTAAACCGGACAATTGTTGAAGCACAGTATGAGCACTGAATGTTTATGCGAGACTTTTGGCAGTACCATACATATGTAATACTGGTGTCTAGAGAAACCACACGTGTCATCATGACAACCAGAGATACCAAAAATGTGTTTTGATGAGCGGCCCGCGATTTTTGGCCAGTCAGAAAACTTAGCCAATCAGAAACGTTTTCTGCATGTCAATCACTTTGTGCGTTTGCTGACAGATACGTAGAGGGCGGGGTTTTGGAGATTGTGTTATTAATTTCGGTTATCGACATGTTTGTTATAATTTTAGAATTAAATCTAGATCTCACTCCACTGATATATTTTTTGGAAGTGATAACAAACAGGATATGATGTCATGCTTCAGTTTATAATAAACAATTAATAACGTAAACGTTCCAGTATTCACACTTAGGCACAAAAAAATTAAATAATAATTTTGAGGTCAGTTTTTTTTTAAATAATACTTTTATTCAGCAAGAATGCATTAAATTGTTTAACAGAGACATTTAAGTCATTTATAATGTTATGACGTAATGTAATGTTTCTTGAGCAGCAAATCAGCATATTACAATGATTTCTGAAGGATCATGTGACACTGAAGACTGGAGTAATGATGCTGAAAATTCAGCTTTGCATCACAGAAATAATGTTAAAAGGGCCCTCACACCCGGGCTCACCAGCACCCAGTGGCTTTAAGAAAAAAGCAGCGAACAGTGAGCAATATGCATTTAAAGTGGTAAATATAGGAGGACAATGCCAGTCATTTATATGTGCCAAACTTCCTGCTGCCAGTCGGTGTCACCATGCCGATAACTGAATACTGGCATGTAGATGTCTTCATGCCAGGTCTTTTAACATATAAAGTTTGAACATGGTATGTTTGAGTTATTGTAAAACAAGCAGCAGGTGGTGCTATGATAATAACGGAATATTGACCTTTAGATGTATTCAGGCCAGGACTCTTATTGAATGTGTGAAGTTTGGGGCAGATCAGACATTGTATGGCTGAGTTATGACAACTTCTATTCCAATGGCAAAACATCAAACTTTGTCAGGCCGCCACGGACACGGCCTTTAACGAAAATGTAAGATTTTTGCAATTTACCATCACAAAGGCCTTTAGATTAGACTGACCAAATAAAATGTTAATGTCATTAAATCTCTAGGAGGAGTTCGTTACAGCGTAAAACATGTCACTTCCTGTTGCCAGCAGGTGGCGCTACGACTACAAATGATTGTGGGCATGTAGATCTCTTCAGGTCAGGATTCTTATCAAACATGTGAAGTTTGGGGCAGATCAGACATTGTATGCTAGAGTTATAACAACTTCCTGTTTCATGGCGAAACATCGAAATTTGTAAGGCTGCCATAGACACACCGTTCAACGAAAACTCAAGATCTTTACAATTTATTATCAAAAAAGGGCTTTAGATTACACTGACCAAATTTGATGTTGATCTGTTTAAATCTCAAGTAAGAGTTAGCTCGAGAGGCACTCCGTTGAAATTTTATGGTTGGCGCTATCGAGCCATTATGCCACACCCACTTATTAAATTTTCACCACTTTTGGCGTATGCAAAGTTTTGTGAGTTTTCGAGCATGTTTAGAAGAAACTACTGAGCAATTCCAATAGGGTCCTCGCACCACTGGTGCTCTGGCTCTAAATATTTAGGCAATGTTAAATTGTTCGGCAATGTTACATTTTTAGGTAATGTTAAATTGCGAAGATATCGAGTATTTGTTAAAGGGCGTGTCCGTGGCAGCCTGACAAAGTTCGATGTTTCGCCATGGGAATAGAAGGTGTTGTAGCTCAGCCATACAATGTCCGATCTGTTTTCCTAAAGCCACCAGGTGGTGGTGAGCCAGGGCCCTTTCAATTTATAACAGTTCTTTTAAGCTGTAACAATTCACAGTACTGTTCTTATATCATTGATCAAATAAATGCAGCCTTGGTTAAAAAATGAAACATTTAACAGACCCCAAACTTTTCTGCAACACTGCAAACCTGCAGCTTTGAGTTATGTGTTTTTTTTTTAAATTCAGCATTTTTTTTATTTGCACACTAAATTCTGATCAGTCTTTTCTTTCTAATATCTCTTTAACCATCTAACCGTTTACCACGTCTTTACACTGCAGAGGCAGAAAAGAAGCTTTGTCGTGTCTGAATGTTTGCTGGCTATTATATTCCACGATCTTATGCATGCTGTTTTGGGGGTTGGCTGAAAGTGACAGTGACTCTCGTGTTTAGCTGCCAAGAATACAAGATAAACCGAGCGTCGTGACAGTGCAGAGTTGAAGGCAGCTCTGATGCAGCATTACAATTTCATAGAGACAAAAGCCCAAAACATACACTTAAACGTTATTAGATACTAGATGCAAATCTACTTAGTCCTAAAGGTTATTTTTTCTCATGGTTTTACGCTGCTCGGTTACTGACGATTTTTGGCTGATTTATTACTTACCAAGGTCCCTCAGTAAGTAACCTACATCAGCTGCAGGGCAATTACACTGACTATTTTTGGATTTAAAAACAGTGACATGCACTTTTCCCATGAACAGATTGTTTTTCTCCTTACAGATATTGTTTAACAACTATTAAATCAAAGAAAACATTAATTCACCAATAACACTTTAAGTCAAAATAAGGATGAAAAAATGTAAAGCGATAAAAAAGACCCATATAAATGTTTGATCACTTGAAGCGCAGGTGACGTAATGCATTTTTGTTCTCTTCTAGGAGATGAAAAGCAGGAGAAGTGCAGTGAATCCACTAACCTCTCATCCACCGACAACATGCTCCTTCCTACTGAGGTGCGAGAAAAAGACCTGAATGAAAGCACTCTTAAGGACTTGGAGGAGATTACAGATGAGCTTCTAACAGACTTGGAACCTGAAATGGGAGATAAAACGGATTCTGATTTGGATCAGTGTGTGGAAATGGATCCTGATGAAAACACAGAATGTGAGGAACATATTCAGCAAGATGACGATGATGGTGAACGTGAGGTTTTGGATGATGTGAGTGTAGGTTTGACCCATTTGGGGAATTCTGTCAATAAGGAAACTGAGGAACATCTTGACAAATCTGTAAGTTTAGAAACAGACGAACCGTCTGAAACTGAAAGCGCTCGGGAGATCATTTATCAGAGACATCAAGATCACGTCACAACTCAAAGCAATTCTTCTTTAGACCAAGCCCCATCCAATCCTAGTAAGATCCAATTAGAGGAACACATCAAGACGTCAACAGTGGAAGACGTGGAGAACACGAGCAAGAAGTTTGAAGACCATCATGATTGGCGTTTTCCACGAACAAATAACTTTGATTGCTGTTGCTGTGATAAAAAGACAGATTCGATGGAGAAAATGAAAGGTCAGCCATGGTTTCAAAGTGGAAGCTACGCCACAGACGCCGTAAACCTGAGCCCGGCCGTGGAAACGATGGTCAACCACAGCAGCAGGTTTGACTTCCAGAATTACTTGGGTTTCCAAATTGATAATACATTCATGGGTGGGTCTTCAACACAGGTGAGCCTCTCACAAGAAAAAAAGAAAACCGATGAAGAGGATGCGGAGAAAAAACTTGAAAAGAATGAGATCAGCATCATGGACGCCATTATGGACAATAACGAGTGGCTAAATGTAGGTGCACCAGAGTTCAAAGATCTTCCTTGGCTTACGCCAACTGCAACTGAAGAAAAACAAACGCAACAGGGGCAAGCCAAGACTGGTTTAGCCAACGACGAAGAAGAACCGGCGAATAAAAGAGTAGCGACCGTTCCGCCTTTATCGCAAACGGTTAACGTGACCTTCAGGATTCATTACATCACATACTCTCCTAGCCAGCTGGTGGCTGTTACCGGGAGCCTGCAGGAATTGGGGGACTGGGACAGATTTGTTCCACTACAGAAAGCCAAGGACGGCTTCTGGGCCAACACTATAAGCCTCCCTGTGGAGAGCCAGGTGGAGTGGAAGTTCGTCCTGGTGGAAGACGGAAGGATCTCTCGCTGGGAGGAGTGTGGAAACCGCTTTCTCTTTTTAACAAGCCAAGATGAAGACGTCTATCTTGATAAGTGCTGGGGATGTTGTTGAACTCAAAGGTGACTATCTTCTAGGGCTGCACGATTAATCTATATACAGTTTAAATAAATATAAATATCCACCTTATTCTTAAACAAGATTTCCAGGTCATATAGGAAAATAATCTGGAGAATAACAATGTGCAGTAAACAGTAAAACTGTTTACGCTACAAACCAGTGTGTTCATAAATAAAATAATACATTAAAAAAATATGGTATGACACCAATTTGCAATATCAAGCAGCAAAACGAGCTGTTTTGTACAGCTAAAATTAGCTTAAAGCCGATGAGATCTGAAGCCAGACACAATTACAAATGGCTGTGCCCACTCTTACGGAAGAAAACGGTGGATAAGCGCTGCGCGTTTCAGAGTGAAGCGCGGGAACGTGTTTTCACACGTGACTGACTTGTTATCCGGAGCGTCTTAAAGCGGCTCGCGGTAAATACCGCTTTACACAAACTCTGCATCTTCTCCGCAATTTGGAAACACAACATGCGCCATCCATCTTCCTATTTTGTAATGAGAAGCGCTTATTAACAAAAAACAAGCGTTTCTGCGGTTTGCCGTCAAAATAAAAGTTCGTTTGAAAATAAATAAAGACAGCCATAAAGTTTAATGTTGTAATTTTACAGTTGTGATGTAAAATTAATTAATTATTATTTTTATGTTATTTTTCTTAAATATTCAATTTTTTTATTTTACAATTAAATATTGCAGTAGTAATATTTATATTGTGTTTTTAGTACATTTTAGATTTTTATTTAATAGCAACAACAATTACTATTATTAATTTTATCATTATTACTTTATAGCTAAAGTGATATATATTTTACCAGTTAAAAGATTTTAAAAGACTTTTAGTATTGTTAATAAAGAAGTCTCTTCTGCTCACTAAGCCTGCCTAAAATAACAGTTTTCTATTTGAATACATTTTAAAACTAATTTCTGCTTTTTGCATCATTACTCCAGTCACATGATCCTTCAGAAATCATTCTAATATTCTGATATGCTGATATAAAACATTTATTATTATTCTTTTGTTAAAAAAAGGTTTCAGGTTTTTTTGATGAATAGAAAGTTCAAAAGAACAGTGTTCTTGCAATCTTTTGTAACGTTATAAATGTCTTTATCATCAAGCTTCCTTGCTAAATAAAAGTATTAATTTCTATAATTTTTTTTGAAAAATGTTAAAAATACTGACTTTAAGCTTATGAATGGTATAGTGCGTAATGTTACAAAAGCTTTTTATTTCAGATAAATGCTGATCTTTGGATCTTTCTATTTATCAAAGAAACTTGAAAAATGTACTCAACTGTTTTAAATATTGATAATAATAATAAATGTTTCTTAAACAGCAAATCAGCATATTAGAGCGATTTCTAAAGGATCGTGTGAAACTGAAGACTGGAGTAATGATGATAAATAAATTAGAGTTTATAATATATTCAAATAGAAAGCAGTTATTTTAAATAGTACAAATATTTCACAATATTATTTTGCTGTATTTTGGATCAAACAAATGCAGGCTTGGTGAGCAGGAGAGACTTCTTTAAAAAGCATTAAAAATCCTACTGTTCAAAAACTTTTGACTGGTAGTGTATAATCAATATATTGCAACACTAACAAGCACATCAAACCTCAGTTTTAAGCACATTTTAAGCTTGTGCAAATTCCCCAAATCGTGCAGCCCTACTATCTTCTTCCAGCTCTTTACAGCAATAATAATCCATAGTGCATTATTGAAATCCAATATGTATGATTATATTCTAATATTATTAATTGTTACTGAATTATTCCATTAAAGCATGAGGCTGTGGAACTGTTACTATAGCAATAAGATTATAATATTACAAATATGCACTTTTTTACGGCAATAAATGTTTGATTATATCCAGTTGAAAATGTCTGCCCTTAAAACTATAATCCTGTAACAGCGATGTACCAAAATTGAAAAAAATCAAAGTCTTGTCTTTCATGTATAAGAGAAAATCCTAATGCTTCCAGAGGTTGAATACATCTCTTTTAAAGTATATCGCAAAAAAGTTTTGTGTGTGAACTATTATTTTAATATAAAATGTTGCAAGAATCACACTGATCTTTTCGTGAGTTAGAAACATACTCTATGCAAGTGCACAAATGCAGACATGAATGCAAATATGCAGTCCCGCTGTACATGCACGCATGATTGCATTAGAAACCTCAGTTCTCAGGGGAAGTCAGTTTCCTTAAAATGTGATTTTAATTGAATTATTTATTATTCAGGCTTCTAGCTATGCACATGTTGATCTAAAAGAGAAAACTGACTGTAGAAGTCAATTTATGCTAACGCATTATAGCGCCCCTTGTGGTGACACTGCAAATACAAACTGCTTTTAAAATGACTGGCACATTTCAGAACACATTATACTTTGAATTGCTAGAAACTTAGCGTTCAAGTACTTGCATAGAGTATCTTTTAAGGCTGTGATATGATTTTCCAGTAATGAATGCTGTGTGAACTGCTTGAGCGATGCAAAACCACCTGCCAAAAACTAAATTTTCTACATAGCAGTTTGGCATCCAGCTCTTACTCTAATCTGTTAAAAGCTGACATAAAATCAGCTTAAACGTCCCAAATCCCAGCTTGGACTGTCCACATACAGCCTTTCCTTAAAGTTTAAAAGCTGCTGTTCCTTTAAGTCTATTACATCAGCATTTCTGCCGACGACATCACTGTAGCTTTGTTTGCCATCACTGTCAACTGCATGTGGCAGACTCTAATTAAGTATTTACAGATTTTATGCTTTTAGTTTAGATAGCAATGAATTATACAAAAAATGTGAATACATTTTTTATTGTTTCACAACGATTGCCTTAAAATGAATAACCTTTGCTGCTTACACTTTTAACTAAACATGTTTATTTGTCTTATGGCTTTGTTTGTTTTGGTTTTTATGTGAAATTCAGGTGTAATACTGTTTCTGACCTTTAAACGTATGTTTAACTGTCAATCAGTAAATGTCACTCAGCAAATTACTTAATTCAATAAAAATAAATTATTATATTGATAATGAGTCATTGTCCTGTGCAAATGTGCCTCACTAATTTTTTTTTATGATTTTTTGTGCCTCTTCAAACAAGTAAAGATCATGAGATCATTAACAAAAACTGACATTTTGAAACTTAGTGTTAATCTTTCTTTTCGATAAGAAAAGCACAGGTTAAACTGCTTACAGAAGCTCTTTTTGATTGAGCAAGTCTATATAGTTTGTACACAGTTGTCAATACTAACTAAAATCAATTTCACTTTCTTGGCCAATACAGCTTGGCTTAAAAGCGAATTATTTTTGGTGTCCTTGACGTGTGAACAATATGATAAACTACCGTAATCAGAAATCTGACTCTGCTGTCCTGATGAAAAGACAGCGTTATATTGCGGGGCTTATTTTAGCTTTATTCCACTGCAGCGCTATTTGCTGTTTTACTCCCCAAACAGGCAGTGACTTCGGCCTCTGACGGGATCATGAAACATTTATGGGTTCAAAGGAAGGATGAGACATTTGATGGAACATTCTAAATGTAATGGAAGATTTCATATTCTTTTTTATGACATCATTGTATTCTTTTTTCAAAGAGAATATCTGTGTATGTGCGACATATAAACAGATCTAGAGCTTTTGCATATGTGGCGTCATGTTTGCCAGAGCCCACAGGACTGTAAATGATTAATTTTACCACAACAAGAGTAATTTAAGGTCAGAAAATGAGCAAACTCAAACAAAAGAGAGAGATAAAGAGCCTAAAAATGAAAACCACGTTAGTTTAGACAAATATACGCCAGTGAAACCACATGCAATGCATTCTGGAATCTGTAAATGTCTAAACTAGTCAGTTTGAGATTATTAAGTTTTGTAATGTTAAAATAAGTCTCTAATCCTCACCAAAAATATAGTAAAAACAGCAAAATTGTGAAATATTATTACCATTTAAAACAACTGCTTTCTATTTGAATATATTGTAAAATGAAATTTATTTCTGTGATGCAAAGTTGAATTTTCAGCATCATTACTCCAGTCTTCAGAAATCATTCTAATATGTCGACTTGCTCCTCAAGAAACATTTCTGATTATTATCAGTGACGAAGACAGCTGTGTTGCTTCATAACTTGCTGGAAATTTTTCTCAGGATTCTTTAGTGAACAGAAAGCTCAAAAGAACAGCTCATAAATATCTAAATTGTCATGCAACAGTAAATACACTAATTCAGTAATTCATCTAAACAGAGTCATGATAACTGCTCCAGACAGAGATAGAAAACAGGTCATCTCTGAATATCCCAGCCTTCCTCAGAGAGAAAGAACTTCTGACTTTAGTCTACAAGAAGTTTGGTTTTCAGTGGCCTAGTTTATCCCTATAAAAGAAAATGTTTAAAACAGCCTAAAGTGGCTACAATTAGTTTGTTTTCACTGCTGAGGCTGGTCTGTTTTGTTGGTTTTAAAGGCTAAGAGACTATCTAGCCAACCAGGGAAGACCTGCAAACTAACTTACTTAACTTACAAAAAATATACCAGATACCATGACACTGTTTGAATAATAGTATTACCATTAAGACATATCAAGATACTATTTTCCCTAGTAAATTTTACAGTAATACCTTGTTATTATATGTTTTGATGAGTTGGAATTAGTTTGCTTTATTGTGTTGTTTCTTCTCCGCAGGCAGTTTAGCATGTGTTTATTTTAAAGGCGTTAAAGTGTGTGTGTCAAGCAGAGAAAGAGTTCAATGCTATTGCTTTTAATAGATATCTCATTTACACCCCGCAGGCTGCACTTTATTCCTGTGAGTTTCTATAACCAACAAAATTTACAACCAATTGACACCAGAGAGGGACACTGACACACAGCCAGAGGGGAGTTTATGTATCATATGACAAAGTATGACATTTTAGATCTATGCCGAGGTTGCAAGGTTTGTATTGCAGTGTTTGACCTCTGACCTCTCTATCCATCTCTAATGCAGGCGTCTCACCGAGACGTATGCTCGCTAGGGCTGCGTTTCTTTGGTATAAAAATACAGTAAAATCAGTAATATTGTGAAAAATTATTGCAATGTAAAATAACCGTTTACTATTTGAATATATTTTAAAATGAAATTTATTTTTGTGATGCAAAGCTGATTTTCAACGTCATTACTTTGTATTTTTGTGGAAACCGATCTATCATATCATAGGCCTGGTGGTATATCAGAGGTTAACAATCCTTCCTTGTGTCCCAGAGGTCTTCATTTCTAACCCTGCTAAAGTATGATTCATGAACTGAAATGTTGCTCAGTTACCTAATCACCATTGTGTCCTTGAGATCCAAGGAAACCGTCCCTGTAGTAAGTGCACTGTCAACACAACACTAAAATTTTTAAAGGAGCAGTTCACTCCAAAATGAAATTTCTGCCATTATTTAGTGACCCTTCTTCTCCATTCTAGTTTTCATTTGTGTTAATGCACATTGACATATCAAGACATCCATAACTACATCATGCTCATCCAATTATGAACACACACACACACACACTCTAAAATTGATGTGCCTCCATCTAGATGCTCACACACTCTAGCATTACTGGCTTTAATGGAAATTCGCTGCACTTGAGACTATTAATAAAACATATCTCTCTCTCATACTGCTATAGCCACATGACTGCTGTTGCCCTTCAACAGACCGCGCTATAAAAGGATAGTGTGCATGAAAGGCCAGAAAACAGAAATAGACTCCCTGGATAACACCAAACCAACTGCGCTGACGGCCTTTAGTGGGTTATAGTGTCACACCTGCTTCAACCTGATTATTACACTGCAAAACATCTGTATCCATCCCGATATTGCAGTATGTTTTTGATGCAAAATTACGTTTTGATATCTTGTTTAAATATTGATGCACTAAAAGCTAGTACTCTGAAGCAATTTCAGGCCAAAAAGGAAGTGCAGCGATTTCATCATAAAGTTCATTTACTTAGTGGGTTTTGGATGGATTGGGGATTTTGTTGAGTAAGGACATACTGAACTGTTTGAGCACACCGTGATCACATGAACTGCGAAACTAGGTCTTAACCGAGTGGTCGGCCACTATTGGTTTATCATTGTGTGTTTACAACAGCTAAAAAAATCGGCTTGTTCAATAAACTGAAAACAGCAGACTATTAAAAGTGGATTGATCTCGTTTTCTCTTGTTTTGATGTCAGAACATAAACAGTCATGCTCACAATGCATGCACACATTGAATAAACCAGTAACAGTGTTTACATGCAAAGCGAAATTGGGGTAAAGGCCACAAAACCACATGTGCTGATCGTTTTTTACATTTTAAACTACCAGTCAAGAGTTTGGGACTTTTAATGTTTTCAAAAGAAGTCTCTTATGCTCTTCAAATAAAGTAAAAACAGTAATATTTTGAAGTATTATTACATTTTAAAATAACTTTTTATTTTGAATACATATTCAAACGTTTTTTTGTTGTAATTTACATACAATTAAAACATAGGAAGTAGAACTGTTTTCAACATTGCTAATAATAAACGTTTTTGAGTAGCAAATCAGCATATTAGAATGATTTCTGAAGGATCATGTGACACTGAAGACTGCAGTAATGATGCTGAAAATTCAGCTTTGCATCATAGGAATAAATTACATTTTTAAAAATATTCAAATAGAAATCAGTTATTTAGAATCGTCATAATATTTCACAATATTACTGTTTTTACTGTGTTTTTAGTTAAATAAACGCAGCCTTAAACACTTATAACTCTCTGCTGACACACATGTATGTACACATGAGATATGTTTATTATGGCTAAGTGTGTATTTGTTTGTTGTACTGTTTATTGTTGCACTGAAATGCAATACTGTTCCTAAGAAGCTTTGAACACCGATGCTATTTTACTGGCAAACTCTCAGCACCTCTCAGCATGCAAACGCGGCGCTCATGTGTTTGTGTGCGCGTTACATAAATACAGGAAAACAAGCTGTCTGCTGCAGCGCCACTGTTTATTATCTACACTCATAAACATTTTCATCAAATTAAACATCAAACCCGAATTTAATTCTGCACTTTAAACAATTATAAACTTGTTTCTATTAAAATTAGACACTGTAAGGAGACCACCCAGACATTTACAAGTCAGTCCGGATTTGAAAATTAAAGAATGTGCGTGCATTACTTTTGTTTTTTAAACTACGGTGTGCTTTGTCATGTCGGATGCTTTATTCTGCAATTATTAAATCTCTTCAGAGATCAAAACTGGAATAAATTAGCGTTCAACACGTGTGTTTAGCGCCCTCTAATGGCCTCCGTGTGTACTAACACTGTTGTTTGTGGCAACTCAAACCTCCCTGTCTTCCAAATGAGAGCGAAGTCTTCATGTACAGTCATTTTATTTGACTAGAGAACACCTTTGGGCTTTTATTTGAATAGTTTGAATATTCTTTTTTAAAGAAATATTTGCATGATGAGTTTGTTTCTTCATCAGATTTGGAGAAATGTAGCATTACCTCACTAATGGATCCTCTGCAGCGAATGGGTGCCGTCAGAATGAGAGTCCAAACAGCTGATAAAAACATCACAATCATCCACAAGTAATCCACATCACTCCAGTCCATCAAATAAAGTATTTCAAACTGAAAAGCTGCGTGTTTGTAACAAACAAATCAATCAATAAAGCATTTCAACTCTAAACCGTTGCTTCTGGGCAAAATATAACTCCATAATAATATTTCTTTCTCCAGTCAAAAAATCCATCTCCTGTTGTCTTTCACATCAAATTAACAACATATTTGTTTAGAACTGTTTTGGACTGTTTTCCCCCGTAAACAGTGCTTGATCTGTGCATATTTGTTTCCTTATTCAGACAAAACGACTCCTTCAGTGGAGAAATCAATATTATGGATTATGAACTTGTATTTGTACTTGTATAAAAACTTCTTAACGATAGATTTGTTTCTTTCAAACGCGCATCTTTTCACTTCACAAGATGTTCATTGATGGACTTGAGTGGTGTGGATTACTTGGATTATTGTGATGTTTTTATCAGCTGTTTGGACTCTCATTTTGACGGCACCCATTCACTGCAGAGGATCTACTGGTGAGCAAGTGTATAATGCTACATTTCCCCAAATCTGTTCTGATGAAGGACCAAACTCATGTACATCTTGGATGGCCTGAAGGTGAGTACATTTTTAGCAAATTATCGTTTCTGGGCAAACTATTTCTTTATTCAATGCAATAAAATGTAAAGATTTGATCCTGCATTATGTATGAGTTTTCAATAAATAAATAAATAAATTAGAAATCCTATTTAATTTAGTGATTATTTCAGCATTTGCTTCACATAAATTTTAAGCTTCATTTAAGCTTCACATAAACACATAAACTGCAATTACAGGAAAATATAACATTACATACTACTGCAAAAATCTATTATGAGCATTTCATGCATGTCAAAGTGGTATGTGTGCTAGAGCTGAAGAACATCATGTACAAAGGAGTTCCGCAAGTTGTTTTTATCTGTTATTTGTTTGTTTCTGTAAGTTAGATATCAGGAAATGACCTCAGAGACATGATGTCATTGGTAAACATGTTCAGATGTGTCTTGAGGCTGAGCACAGTGGCCACACCTGTTATACTACGCTGCAGGTGTGCTATTGTAATGATGAAAGGTACCTTTGGAGCTTTCATTGATCATAAAAGAGGTACGGGAAAATGATTTGCCAAGGAACCAACAGAGAGACTGGTTCTTTCTAACTTCAAAAATTAAAAAAGACTCTTTTCATAGTGAGTTTTACTAATCATAATCATTCTATCTCTCCTTGAGCTGGTCTTCAATTACAGAAAGTATGTTTTTGAAATATTTACATGAGGATCATGCTGCCAATAAAGGGAGTAAGACCCTGCAGTACCCCAAAAACAAAACTGAACATGCTTTTCTATGATGAATACCTGGAGTAATCAAATTTCAGTAATACTGTAAGGAGGCCAAAATAAAGTAAGGGTAAAACTTGCCCCGCGGGAGTGTTATTTCATTTACAACAGAGGTCAGGTCTTACAGCTGCCGCTGGTGGAGACAAGTAAAAACAGGTTAAGGTGATGATTAACAGGTCAGGGTTTGGCCAGAATTAATATAAAAGACATATTTACCACAGTTCTCCAGCTGTTTCTACTTTATAACGTCGACATCATTTTGAATAAAATTGTCAGTGCATCAATTTGAAAATCTAAATCCAATTTAATAAAGACAAAGTAAATAAAACTCACGTATCTTTAGCTTTCAAACCACATTTCCAGATGCTTTGCTTTAACACCCCAGAATACTGGGCACAAGTTAGACATCTGTTTTATATTTAAAGCATACTGATTCACCGTGTATCATCAGTCAGCTTTAAACAATACAAGAGCACATAACTTCACTGCCATAGGTTTATGTGTGCAAATGATTTTAGAAATTTTGCTAAATGAACAGGCCTGTTCCCAAAACCTGTAAGAAGATTACCATTTATGAGCGAAAATCCAATGGGTTTTTAGAATAGCAATTTGATTAATTTAATTACACACAGTCATATTTGAGGTATAATTCTGCGGAGTTTAGGTCATAGAACAAAACATAAAAAAATCTATTTGACTAATGTTAAACATTTTCCTTATTTGTGACCCTGGACCACAAAAAAAGTCATAGTTGCACAGGTATATTTGTAACAATAGCCAACAATACATTGTTATTTCTTTTATGCCAAAATTAGATCATGTTCCATTAAGATAATTTGTAAATTCCCTACCATAAGTATATCAAAACTCAATCTTTGATTAGTAATATGCATTGCTAAGAACTACATTTGGACAACTTTAAAAGCGATTTTCTCAATATTTTGATTTTTTACACCCTCAGATTCCAGTTTTCAAATAGTTGTATCTTAATAGAAAATAACTGATTTTATGGTCCAGGGTCACATTTTAAAAAATGAATGGAAATCTGAGATTCTAAAAAGGTATTGAAAATTCCCAAGGGACGCCTATTACGCCTACAAAGTTACGCCACCATTAAACAACTCCAATCCGTGCAACCACACACTGTATCTTCAGAACCCCACCCACAAAAGCTTTGTCAGAAAACCTCAAGTCAGCAAACCTGAACGCTCACAATGATTGACAGGCAGAGGGCGTTCGTGATTGGGTAAAAAAGGGCGGCCGCTGCTTAGAGTTTGGATGACTGTCAAAGAAACATAGACATTTATTACAGTAATATCTGTTAGATAACAGTGGATGATTTATGATTGGTAGCATGTTCGATACAAATCGCTTACAGAACATTTAAGGCCAGTTCTGGGACAGTAGAAATGTTTAACCGAAACAACCGAGATTATCTGAGGCGAGAAAACTTGCTATACACTCCCTTGAGCAGTTATAGCTGTGGGTAGGGATTTCAGTCAAATGAACTCATCCGAATCTTCGAGTGTTACACTCGCATTGTATTTTGGTATACCTAAGCCTCATGAGAGAAAAGAAAGCAGAATGCGTGCAAAATACTTGTGAATTGGACGACTTGACCGTACTTGTTATAAGAGTCCGTTTGCATGTTTTACCTGATTAATGTAGGAGGACAATGTGGTGATTTCACCACATTATGTCAGCCAGTTTCGGTCACAGGCACTGTAGTACGTGATTTCGGGAGCTGTTGTATTATTTCACTGTGGTAGAGCGGTTTGCAAGGTTCGCGCATGCGCATCGCCATTCCGATGAACTGTGGAGTTAGGTGGGTGGGGGGGTCGACCACAGACTCCCTCATCCATGGCTGCGAAGAGTTTCAGCGCATCAACAAGGAAAGAAAACTTGAAGAGTATGTATTTTAAACGCTGAAACGCGGGTTCGCACTGACTTGATGATTTTTGAAACTCGCGTAGGAAGTTTTCCTTCCTGACAGGAATCTGAGCAGAGCGCTCGCCTCAGTCTTTCTGCGGACGCGGTGAAATGAATCAAATTCTATTGTGATGTAAAAATGAAGTCGGAAGCGAGAAAGGGCTGACAAACGGAGTTTAAACTGAGACCACTGCCCGGAAAAGTGGTACACGAAATCAGATTTGACTGCTTATTTGCAAATGTAAATTTTTTGAAAGGCAGTAAAAGTTGTGGTGTCGTTCCTTCAATCGCACTGGCAGGTAGGGATGTAAGGTAGGTGCTAGAAACAAGAATCGGGATTGTATTATAGTACGCGGCGATCCCGAATGAAGTAATTCGAGGAAATGACCCATCACATCGTTGAAGTTTTGACTGGGAAGAAACATCTTGAGACGGAGTTTATTGGTTGACTGAGTAACTAAGGGACGACCTCGTCCATTCTTTTCCACAACATTCCAGCGATGGATAATAGTTTTCCAGGCAGCAACAGTGCCGTGATCCAAAAGGGAAAGTTCGTGTTCGTCGAGGCTCAGTTGCAGGGTGGAGCGCCCTGGGGTTTCACGCTCAAAGGTGGGCTTGAACACGACGAGCCGTTAATCATATCGAAGGTAAAGTATCACCTTACTCACCTGTCTTTCAGATGATAAATGTCTGTGTGTCTGTCACCTGAATATAACAGCTTCAGCCCTCAAAGGGTCAGAATGTGTCAGTCGGCATGTTATTCTATACGCTAGAGAGAAACATAATGAGGGATTCATGCTTGCTTTGGCTGCAAGTGAAATGGAAATTGTGATGCATGCATCTGAGTCACTTAAAATGTTTGAAATGTCATTGCATTAGATAACAAATGTGGCAACATATCACAAGTACACTTTTCAAGCAAAACACACTTTTTGATAGTTAAATGTTAGTGGGACATATCTATAGATGTGGTTAATGTGATGGCAGCACCTGTGGTTATGCTAAGTTTGGCTTGGACACCTGTGTGATGTTATCGGCCACTGTGATGTTGCTGAATCAATATCCACAACAGCTTTATGAAACAATCACAGTCATAAACTTAATCCGAACCATTTACTACTAAACCATGGGATATGAAACTAGACATTACCGAACACTGGCCCTTTTCCCAATCATTCTGATTGACTGATGTTGATCCGCAATGATACTCTAATTTGCAAAATCGGGGTGTGTAAAAAATGGCTTTGGAAAGTGACTGTAGTTGGTTCTGTGAATATACAGTTGAGATCAAAACTTTGCATACACCTTGCAGAATCTGCAAAATGTTAATTATTTTACCAAAGTAGGATGGATTATACAAAATGCATGTTGTTTTTTATTTAGTACTGACCTGAATAAGATATTTCACATAAATAATGTTTACATATAGTTCACAAAAGAAAACGTTAGTTGAATTTGTAAAAATGACAGTTGAAAAGTTTACATAACGCTTGATTCTTAATACAGTTTTTTTAGTGATATTTGTTTATGAGTCTCTTGTTTGTCAGATCGTTGACAGTTGAACAGTTAAACTGCCCTGTTCTTAAGAAAAATCCTTTGGGTCTCACAAATTTGTTGTTTTTCAGCATTTTTGTGTATTTGAACCCTTTCCAAAAATGACTGTAATTTTGAGATCCACCTTTTCACACTGAGGACAACTGAGGGACTCATATGCAACTATTACAGAAGGTTCAAACACTCACTGATGCTCCATAAGGAAAAACAATGCATTAAGAGCCAGGGGTGTAAACTTTTGAACAGAATGAAGATTTTTAGATTTTTATCATATTATATTATAAATATCATATTTTTTTCCATTTAGCACTGCTCTTCAGAAGCTACAGAAGATACTTGCATGTTTCCCAGACAACAAAATAAGTTAAATTTGCCCTGATCTTCAAATTCAAAACGTTTTCACCCCCCTGGCTCTTCTTCTGAAGCATCAGTGGGCGTTTTAACCTTCTGTATTAGTTGCATATGAGTCCCTCAGTTGTCCTCAGTGTGAAAAGACGGATCTCAAAATGTATACTGTACTCTTTGCCGACGCCACTTAGAGTGATACTACTAATGCAATGACATTCAGATAAGTGTCCAAATACGTTTTGGGGCCACTGTGTGTTAACGTTATATTTTAAAAAAGAATGCATTTATTGAAATGCATCTCATGTTATGGTTGTAGATTTCACATATGAAGGTCACTTAAGGTGAGGCCCAGACCGTAGGGTCCATATGTCACACACACTTCTTAATGAGAGGGAGCGTCCTTCAGGCATCTAGAGTGTAATTGCTGAGTACAGGGTCAGATTCTTGGTGTGACATCCAGACCAGCGTGAGTAACAGATTTTGACCTGCTACATTCATAAAACAGTTTCACATGCTTTTGTTAAATTCTCCCACACGGCTGGAGCCCAAGCATAAAAAAATAAATAATAGGCAGTGGAATTATAGAATCCATTGTAGTTCTGTAAAGCTCAAGATTCCATGGTGGCCATTTGGGGAAATTTTAGAGTTAAACTCCACTGATTATTTTATTCTTTCTTGGTTTATTTGGAAAAAAAACATTCTGTGTCAATATAAGGTTAGTTTAGGCTTTTATATTTTGAATTTTAAATTAACATTTTTTCTGCCAATGTAGAAGTTGGCATTGGTCAATGCACCAATGTTGATACAGTTCTCAGGTTGATGTTTTTCTAGGCTTTCCTGGGTGGCTGCTTGGTTCAAGGTACAGTTGTGGTCACATTTACTTTCATTCAGCAATTTTCACCGGCAAAATCCAGTCATTTCAATTGGAAACCATACTACCGCAAACTATGCTTCAGGTCGAAAGATTTCCCCACACAGATTTCGCAATAGAATCAAATTGGTCATGCGGATTTGCCACGTTGACAAATAAAAATCTGCTTAGTTTTAAAGTGATTTGTGTGTGGGCTGTCCTTATTACATCGCTATGCTATTGACAATACACAATGGGCTTTCTCTTATTCCCACGAAATCTTGCCAAAATTTTGGTAATGTGACCTAGAAGTCTTTATGATATTCTCATCCCTAGAGCTTGGGTTCCTCTTTAAATGTGAGATTATGGGATTGTTTTCTCCTGTTATATTGATAAATTATAAACATTTTAAGTATCATTCGTGTCTGTATTCAAATTAGGGTGGTTTTAAGTTAGTTAGTAAGGTTGGTATATTGAAGATTTTCTTGCTAGTGAATCATTATGTTTTTTTTTTATTGGGATGTTAATGGAATTAATTGGAAATTCCTGACCCATGTATTTTCTTTCCTTGGAAACAGGAAACACAACTCATTTCCTTCAGAGCAAGGAAGTAAACCAACAGATGCAATAGGCTTATCTAGTCACATTAGTTTAAGTTATTACAAATAAGCAACTGCAATGAAGCTTGTAATAAAGTTAGCAAGTTTCCAATGGAAAGAGGCAAGTTTCCAGTGGAGCCTGCAATAAAGACTCAGAGGCATTCTAATAAAAATCTGATGTTTTTTATGCTTCTTGGTGAGGAATTTTGTACTTCTGTCATATTGATCAGAATGGATTCATCTGTTCAGGTCTGAAGTGTCAGTCCTGACCACAAACTGGTGGTTAATCTCTGATCTTGTGATCAGAATGAGCTCTTTTGCACTGTAGTGGATCAGAACTGATCAGTCATGTCGGCTAATCAGCGCACTGCAGTCAAGGAGACACATGGGAATGAAAACATCCCAGAGAGTGAAACGCCTAGATCAGGCCTCACAGGAGGATTCTTACTTTGTTCCTTCTTACTTCGTATTTGACATAAATGTGTAGATAATCTGTCATAGTTCACCCAGAGGAGGAAGAGCTTGGTCTTTGAAGAATAATAGAGACTAATTGTTGGCATCACAGGGGTTAAATGCTTTTCCCTTGAGATTGATAAGAGTTTTATCACTGTTCTGTAGTGCCTGTGTTTGTGAGTGTGTTTGTGTGAGTTTTAGCTGAACAAGAGATTACGAACCCTTGAATCACGCCAGTCCAAAGTCAGCGTGCAGCAGGATGTCTGCGGCCAGTGATCAATGGGGGAGAAACGCACTTGTTTTCTGGGAAGGAAAGAAAAAATATAATTAGACTCGACATGAACTTTAGCAGGTGCTTACAATCATAAAATTGAACGAAAATTCCTGAGCTGGTTCTCCTGGAAGATCTTATGTAGGAATATTAATTTCCCCAGACTCAATTTTCCTGGGGTTTTATTCATGTAATGTAGCCCGTTTCTACAGTTATGAGCTTTAGTGTGCTTTGCATGGACTCGATAATGGTTTTATTGGTTAAGTGAACATTGTTCCAAATTTTAGACTTACAACTTGATATGAAAGGTTAGTTTGATAAAAATGCATGGCTGTATTTATTTAGAGGTGTTTTTTCTTAAACGTTGAGTAATTTCCTGGGGGTTTAAATCATGCAGTTTATCCCATTTCTACAGTCATGAGCTTTAGTGTGGTTTGCATGGACTTTAAAATGGTTATTTTTTGCAAAAACCCAACATTTAGCCTCTATAGGTTTCTTAAGTTGTTATAATGTTTCTTTGGAAATTGACATGATAGGTTTTTTTAGAACAGTGTTTTGGTTTTAAGGTTCTTTGAAGCATCA
>JAHKKF010521310.1:0-17885 GCA_019740295.1 Labeo calbasu
AGTATATTATATATAAAATATATATAAATATAAATGTACATATAAATATAAATATTTAAAAAAATATTCTATTATTTTTAGCATTTAAAAATATAACAATAATAATAATAAACAATGTTAATATTAATATTGAATATATTAAAAACAAATAATAATATATACAAATATATAATAATAATAATAATAATAATAATAATAATAATAATAATAATTTAAATATAAATTATACACATATTATAAACAACAGAAATTATACATTAGTATATTTTACATTATAAAATATTATAGCATTAATAAGATACAAGTTGCATCATTAGGATAGTTAGGGTATTAATAAAGGTTAACTAAAGACATATTTTTGAAAAGAAGATATAAAAAAAATGCTATGGTATTTTTCATATTAATAAAAAACACTTAACTTAATAATAATAATAATAATAATAACAATAATAATAATAATAATAATAATATTAAATATATTATACATTATTATAAAAGAAAATTTTATTAATAGCAATTTGGTATCCTTGATGTTTATTTACCATCAATATTAATATAAGAGGCTTCCCATTGTTAAAAATTTTTCGACTGTACAATGACATCATCACTGCCATACTAATTAACCAATGAGCTGGCCAACAGCACACCAACAGGAAGTGGAGATAAGCCCAGAATTGTGCCATCAATCCTTCACATCCTCCTTCATCCATCTGTCCCCACTAACCAAAGCCATTCAGCATCCCAGCATGCCAAGTGCAACGTTCTGCACAGGTTCTGCAGGGATTTGTTGCAGAGAGAATTATGTTCAATGCTTGCCTGTAAATCTCACGTGTAACATGCGAACTACATTATCATGCCCTCAGGTCTAAGAACGATGTGACGGTAAAATGTTTTATGACTTGTATCACATTGATACAGCAAGTTGGACTGCTTTGTTTAGCTCAATTGATCATACTGTAACAGCAGTGGTGACAAGCATGTGGAAGTGCATGCAGACTGTTTGGATCAGTGAATAAAATGGTCCCAAAACAGAGATAACATATGTGCATGACTAATATACAAAAATTAACATTAACATTAAAATCTTTCAAGGGCAAACTGAGCTGTTCTCATGCATTTTACATATATTAATTAATGTCGGCGTGCAATTATTGTTTGTCAACTATAGTCTCACTTGTGTGCATTTAATTTCACTTTATATAAAATGGAGAAATACCCGAGACAAAGTTGATCCTTAAACCTCCATTAAACCTTTTGAGCTATGAAAGAGCAACCTCTAAGTAATAACATTTTCATCTGGGCATCCACTTCACGTCTGTATAAAGCATCATCCCTGGGGCAGGAGTGGCCTTAGTCGCCCTGACTGGACACACACCCACACATGCACACAGAACACTCTCATACAAAGCACAGCCTGAGAGTCCTGAGCATGTGGAGAGAAACAAAGACATGTCTCAATTCTCAGTGTTATTCATCAGTGGTGTTTACAAGGCAAGCAGCACTATTACTTAGTGACATTAATGCAATAACAACCATGAAGCATCAGTTAAGGCCCTATAATTTCTGCCAAACAGAAAATGCGGTCAAAGTCACAAAATCCAGGCATAAAAATCTAAAAATTGCTGCAGTGTCATGTAATCTGATAAATTTAGGTGTGAGTGTTGAGTCTAAAGCTCAAAGTATACTTTGTTTTTTTATGTGCAAGCTAGGGTATGCGTACAGTCGAACGTAGTTTTTTTGAGGTGTTCATGAATGCAGACAGTCGACACATGCACTCTAGAAAGCTTCATCTTTGTCCAGCGTCTGCTCTATTTTTGTTTATAAGTTACAAGTGATAAAATGTCTTTATGCACTTTTTAAGTTGCTGCAATATCATAACCCTCTTACACAAGCTTGTCAATGCAGGCGTCTATTGTTGTTGCAGTCTCCACTATTTTGTTGTTGATCAGTCTCTTTAGTTTCTAGGGATGTAACGGTACACAGATGTCATGGCTCCGTACGTACCTCGGTTCAGGGGTCACGGTTCCATACGATTTCGGTACAACAGAAAAAAAAAAAAATATCTACTATGCTAGATTTCTTTTCATTTATTCATTTATTCAGACAGTAGCACAAATTACATTTTTTTTCCACCTACATGTGAAAATACTAAATATTATATCAAATTATGATGTCATATAAGCTATAAAATCTGCAGTACATATATACATAGGAATAAATATTTTCAAATATTTAATTTAGTTAACTGTTAGACAAGGAAAAAAAAAACAGTGCGACACATAATGTAGCCTATATTCGCTGAGTTTCAGTTCAGTTTTGTGACAGAAAGGAAACTCAAATGGCAAAAAGCAATATCCTATTTGTTTTTTGTTTAAGTTGATTTTGCTGGTATGAGGAAAGTTGAAGTAATCGCGCACAAACACAAAACATATCAGTTCCAGGTTTCCAGCATTGCTAACTTGACAGCACAATAGGTACTTCATCAAAATAAAACACAGTGAACCAAACATCAGCGTGCCTGCCTCACTGTGTCTATAATTTACATAATAAATAATAGTTTAGGATACATTTTTTGGAATTTGGATACATCGTAAATATGAAAATATTATGGAATATTTGGATTTGTGCCGAATGAGAGAGGTAGGACACAAGAGGACAAAGCTCCATTTCGCAAACAGTTGAGTGCGCAAGCCTTAAAAGTAACGTTATACTCCTTTGTCAGTGAGAGGCGCGTTCAGAATCAGCACATGGTCACTGTCTAGTGGGCTTTGTTTTCAAGTGCGCAACTCCTGGCATTCGCTGTTCTTCTGCTGGTGGTTATCAAACAGCGTTTCATTACTGCGGGCGCCCCGTTCTGGATTGAAGATGAATTGCCTGTATTCATAGTAAAGCCTCATGCACCAAACCGGGACGCCTGTACCGTGACGGTTCGGTACGAATACATGTATCGTTACACCCCTATTAGTTTCGTTTTCTACTGTCAAACAATGGCCCAGGCCAGTGTTGACACCATGTGCCGCACAAGTCTTGAAAAGTGAAGCCAAAACGTTTCAATCGCCCCCAGATGGCTGGTCCCAGTATAGGTCATAAACCCTGCCCTCTCCATGTCATCTAAAGGGACATGAGGCAAACTAAATAATTAAATTTCACTTCAAATAACTGTTTTCCAAAGATGTTTTTTTGTCATTTTATGTAGTTTTCAACATGCTGATGTAAGTTCAAGTGCTCGTGTTAAATTTTTTAAAACTTCAGTTTTAGTTATTTATGCAATGCTATAAAAATGTGATCATGATTATGATTATTGACAGCTGCGATTGACAGATTCTCTTAGTGAACTGAGGCGCCAGGGGACCTTTTTGGGATCTTCAGGAAGAGATTGGGGTTTTATTTACCTTATTTTAACACAAGCCTGTGGTACTGCAAAAAGCAGACAAAAATTGGAGCGGTCAGGCTAATTAGGGACGTGTGCTTGCGATCGTCTCTGCGGGAGTGTGGGCGGGACGCAGCTCCACTTTGCTCGCTACTGCGCAGACTCTGGTCCCAAATCAGCGCAATATGTCAGCGTCCTATTGGGGCGCTGGCGTCTTCACTTTTCCTCAGCTGCAGAGAGTGAAGTTGCATCGTATGTCTTTTTTTTTTTTTACAGTCTATGGTTGCCACGTGATTAGTGCAAAACCAAGTCATTGCATGCATATGTGCGGTTACAAAAATTGGATAATGCGTGCACAGTATACGGGCATACTATTCTGGTGACAAAATTTGCGTCACTCACACTGTACTCAGATGCTCGTGAACGCATAAAAACCAAAGTATACTTTGGCCTTAAGGAGGAAGGGATGGTAGAAACAACATTTTGAATTTGGACTGCAGTACCCATTTTAACCACTAGCTGTCAATAGGGGCCATCACTAATGATTATTTTGGTAATGGAGCAATTGGTCGAGCAACAGAGCTAACATACATTACGCATTACAACAAATAACTGCAGAGAGTGCCAACGGCCTGTTTTTTCACTTTATTACACAATCTAATCCTTGTTTCATATTGACTAAACAACATTTAATTCAAATGTCCACTTAATCTTTAATATTTGTCTATTTATTTACAAAAGAAATACTACAGCCACAATTTCTCTAATATGCGGCCATCTAAATGTTTAAAAGAGTGAGGGTTTAAACTTTTATTTTGAAATTGCGATGAAAAGTTAGCATACTGACAAAGACACTGATGTATTCTCCTGTGTTTGCGTCGGTTTATAAATGATTTACCATACAAATCTGATGAAATGGTGCAAGTTACAATCCCAGATTAACGTTATAATATACTCAAACTCACAACTATATGCAGAGATAGAGTTTGAGACGCTCCACACATGTAAATGATAACAGTTTGTGTGGAGCAGCATTTACTGTGAACGGAGCCACTCTGACATGCATGTACGTAACCTACTCGCATGTAAATAATTAAAGTGCATATATTAAACCTGCACTGTATATATTTATTTAGTTGAATCATAGCTTTGTGAATTCACAATGGCATTATATTTTATTATGATTTTTAAATGGGTTTAACATATAACGCAGCCTTGGAAAACAGTATAATAATGCATAAGAATGCGCCACTTCCGATATTTTGCTGGTTACTCAACACAGGCAAAATGCCCTACATACTGCACCTTTAAAATGCAAAAATGGAATTTGGGGGGGTAATGGCACAGATTTCATAGGGCCCTAAAACTGTAATTGTTGTTAAACTTGTAATAAATTGATGTTAAATTGTATACATTTTATGACTTAAATTATTTAAACATGTTTTAATTGCTAAAATTTAATCGAACCATTAAAAAAAAAGAATCCAGGAAAAGTAAAATGGAAAAAAAAAAGAATCTGGGGAAAAATTAAAACAGATTTCATATGGCTCCAATCATCTTACTAACCATCCAGAACATCCTAGCAACTGCATAGCTTTACACAGGAAAACATTACTCTCAAAATCTAACAAAACCTAGTTAGTGATATTGTTACGAGTTCAAATTACGCAAATGTTATCTAATCTCTATTTTGCCCTGACCGGCATATTAAATCTAAACTCATGACTCCTTTCCACTATTTCTCAAGACACTTGAGCATCAATTCAAAAGCCTCCACAACAAAATACATTAGAAAGTGTGTGAATCTGAACACTTGCACACATAATTATGTCATTAGCGATGCAGCAGGTACTATTTATTGGCTTTGTTGCAGTGGGGAACAGCAGACGTGAGGCAGACCTTTACCTCTTGTTCTGCCGCTTTGTTCTGCTCTCTAATGGGGTCTTGCGAGAAGAGCTCTTGCCCTCCCACACACACGCTCGGAACGCGCACACACAATATGCACACTCCAAAACAAAGTGCGCACATTGTACAGACATTCACACAAATGTTTGCATGCATCCAGACAGCCAAAGACTGGAACATTTTCTCCTCAGTACAGTACGCGCTCAGACAGTAAGAGAGCTGCTTACCCTCCCCCATCAGACAGCATGGCTTTGAGAGCTGCAGGCGATGCCAATATTCAACCATTTGATGCCTGTATAACACACACACATGAATAATGGAAGATTAAAACCTGTATACTGAAAGATCTGATTCTGTGAGTATTTCTTTTTAAAAATATATCACTATGAATTGTAATTCAGATTTGGGTGAGAAAAGGCAAACTTGTTTCAACAAACAACGTATTGTTTTTTTTTGTTCTCAAAATCTCGGTTCAGTTATATTCGGACCGTATGGACTGAAAGCTTATTTATTGTTTGAATAGTATGCAAACAAATGCATTAAGCAACAAGAGATGTTTTAATCTGTAACACCTTTCACCTGACCCCATTGTGTTATGTTTAACCTAGCAAGTTGTATTGTTATTTTGCATTTTATGTAAAAATATCCTTTGCCAGAACCTTTTAATAAAAAGGAATCTAAAAAATGTCGAAAATCACACCTGATTTTACTAGTGGTTTATTTGTCACACTGTAAATACAAGGTCAAGAGGGGTGCAATGCATTATGGGATACATTAGCCAAGTGCAGTGTGCACTTTTGTATACTACACATTTTGCCAAAAGTAGTAGGTCATCCATGTCACGCATATGCAAAATGTGCATACTATGCACAGAATATACAGCACGTAATATAGAAACAGTATTATATGCAGTAGTCACGCCATAATTACCGTAATTACTATATGACAATCCAGGACACTCAACTCAAGAGCAGTTAATGTCTGTCGACTAGGAATTACATGTTTCTATGGCAACACCTTTAATGCCAAAATGTGTATTTGAGTAACCAACAGACAAAACAATAATACAAGAATTAACAGTGGTTATGCAAATGCATTTTTACTTACAGATTATTTAGTGGGATTGTTATTAAATCTGTTCTAGCTGCATTAAACTGTATTGTATGTCTTTTGTTTATTTTCAGATTATTCTTGCATTATTTAGATTTTAAAGGAGAATGAAAATTTCCTGATGATTTACTCACCCCATGTCATCCAAGAAGTTCATGTCTTTCTTCCTTCAGTCGCAAAGAAATTAGTGGACTTTAATGGAGGCCAATAGGTTAAACATCCAAATTGCAGTTTCAATGCAGCTTCAAATGAATCTACACAATCCCAGCCGAGGAATAAGGGTCTTTATCTAGCGAAACAATTGATCATCTTCATTAAAAAAATAACATTTATACATTTTTTTAACCACAAATGCTTGTCTTGCACTAGCTCTGCAATACACATGCGTGTCATCACGTATCACGTAATGATGTTGGAAAAGTCACATGTGGTTAGTTCTTCATCTGTGTATTTCAGTTAAAAAAGGTAGGCTAGTGCAAAAAACCATCTTGTTTTCTCCACCAACTTCAAAACCATCTAACATCTTTGTTTTACCGTCTTTTGTAAAGGCGTCTGACTTTCTTTGCCTGTTCACTCTGTAAACACTGGGTACCTCCGCCTACATCACGTGTGCATGATTATGTCATGCATGAGGTCAAGCTAAAAATTATATAAATGTGTATTTTTATTAGAAAATGGCCAATCGTTTTGCTAGATAAGACCCTTATTCCTCGGCTGGGATCGTGTAGAGCCCTTTGAAACTGCAACATGGAACTTCTACTTATTGGCCACCATTTCTCTAAACAGGGAAAAATCCTGGAACGTTTTCCTCAAAAAACTTTTTTTTTGACTGAAGAAAGAAAGACATGGACATCTTGGATGACAAGGGGTTGAGTAAATTATCAGGAAATTTTCATTCTGGAAGTGAACTTCTCCTTTAACAATGGTCAATTACAGGAATTATTAAACAGAAACAGTCTTACCGTAGAAGCCGTTGTTATTTTGAGTGTTTCCACATGACACTGCATTGGTCATGTTGTACAAGATCGAGCTTTCCACAACTGAAGCTTTCCAGGTTTACAAGTAATAACAAGTTATTTGAGGACACGAGTGCTTTTTACAAGTCAGAATTGCACCATTATGGTAATTCTGACATGCCATGAACGCAATTATATTCTAAACACATTGCGTCTGCACAAAAAAGTGTAGCATCTTTTTTACAACAACTGTTTAAACACGTCATTCACAATATTACCTCAATATTTGAGCTAGTTGTTAATGTCTTTTTACACATTATGCAGATCTCCCCATCAAATCTGTAAAGTCCTCATGCATTTAAGTTTTTCGAAAAGGTAAAGTGCATAATTTCTGTCCCACTAGCGTCACCAAATGTAATTACAAAAATAATGATACTCCCCTTTGGTCAAACCAACAAACAGTTCAGCCTCAAACGCACACTGCTGGTTAAACCATTATGCTAAGCTATGTTTTGCTGCACCACAGAACTACAATATTTGCATTTTAATACTTAATATATTTAAGTATTTCTATATAAAAATACACATCACCTTTAATGACTAAAGGAATTAGGTGGCACAATACGATTATCTTTAAACCTGTCCAAAAGCCTGTAGTTGGAAATGGTAGCTTAGACATTACAATAATGACGTTTTTTTTTAATAAAAACCTAATTTAATAGAACCACATGGGCACCAGATCCATGATGAGTGTATGTGTTTTTCATTGCGGATTTAATGGTGTGTGTGTGTGTGTGCCTCGGGGAGACAATGAGAGTTATCTGGGAGAGGCACAGAGCCCAAGTGAGACTTGCATTGCCTACCACTGGATTTTATAGGAACTGCAGCTGCCCCGTCTCGATTTCTCTCTCCCATCCTTTTGTCTTTTTGTTTCCTATCTCCTTTATGCTATTTTGCCTCCTCTCCTTGCAGTAGCACAGTTGGACAGTCCCACATGGCTGAGATGGGGTGGTTTAGAAAGGCTGCAGATCTGTTCTGTTTGTGTGTGTGTATGCGAGCAAGGCTGGCTTAATTTTTATGATGGTGCACTGTGCTGTTATGAAAGCCCAATACGAGATCTCAGATGTCAGAGCAGGCCGGCACATTCACAACCTAAGACTTCCTAGACTTCATCACGATGTCTAGAAATAAAAACCGAACAAACATTCCCCCAACAGCGAGCAAGTAGGAGAGAAAAAGGAAAAGACAGAGCAGCAGAAAAAGAGATGGAGACAAAGAAGGACAGCGAGCGAGAGGGAGGCAGAAACAGATGTGTTTTCGGTGGAGTGTCGAACAAAGAGCTGGGAGGGGCGGCTATTACACCTCTCAAGGCTGCAGCTCACGCTCTCCAGCGCAGCTCGAGACAAAGCGCCCAGCCGCCCCAGAGCCCTCGCTGCATCTTAATAGACTGCAACTGCCAATTAATGGCGTGTAGCAGCTCGGGATACTGTACGCTGACGTTCATTATTTTCCTCGTCTTGTCTTGCGCTTCAAAGCCTGAGCTGGGATCAGCATTTTTTTCTTTTTCATTATAAAACAAAATTCAGACTGCGGTGTTACACTTATGGCCTAGAGAGCTTTCAGGACACGATCTGGCGTGCATCCAGCCAACGCAATCACAGAAAAAGGTGTATATCGAATTGAACATTGAACATTCCTCTGTGTCTGATCAATCACAGCTTAATTCTGAAACCGCAGCTTGTTAAAGAAATTGATTTTTTGTTGGCTTATTTTGTTGTATATTATGCTGCTACATTGTGAGCGCTGTCTAGCACTGCCCTAGTACTTTGAAAATTAATAATTAAAAAGGCTTTGTATGCCAATTTTTTCCCAAAATATATACCTGCTTACATATACTCACATAAAGCTATGGTTGATTGCTTATATAGTCACCAAAATGCATGCTATCGTATTGCTCAGCTCTTTACTGGTAAATGTGGTCTATAATGCACTATAGGTACACTAGAGGAAGTGAACAATGTCAGTTTCTGTAAAGCTAAAAAAGCACTGAAAGAGAAACCAAAGCCATATCAGGGCTCTACACTGCAACTATTTCAGCCGCATTTGCGACTGAAAACTACTGCGTACGACGATAAAAAAAATAATTAGGAGCACCATGCGCAACTGACCCCATCGGCATTTTTGTGTTTGCGCTGAGGAGATCTTCAAAGGTTTCTGTGTTTTTGCAATGTTGATTAATGTATCACAGCCATATCTCACGAATCCTTTCATAAACAAAGTGTAGAAAGAGTGTAAATAAGAAATTCATTGTGCAGTGTAGAGAGCTTTGTTGATTATAATGGAACTTCGATCGCGATGAACTAAGATGAGTGACAGCTTTTAAAGATTTCATAAGAGAGTTTGTAAATGAGATATTGAACATACAAGTTAATATTAAGTGACTTACATTGTCTGACTATAACACTATTTCCTGATTTTGCTCTATTTCATCGTCAAAAATAGGCTGCGCATCTCCATTCACAGTGGTGTGTCGTTTATGAATGAACCAATGATTCAATTTCCCATTCGTAAAGACAGTCACTTGCTTTACTCCTGAATGAATCAGCCGTTCGAACAAATGAAATGAATATCATTCAGTAATTAAATCAGCGACTTGCCGCCATCTACTGGCAGATTTAGTTTCATTTTTAAAGTATATTTTCAGTTATTTAAATCATTTAATATTTCTGTATTCAAAATGTTTTATTAAAAACATTTATCTCAACATGAATTCATGAACTTGATTGCACTCATGCCACCTCTGAGCCTCATTAAACCTATTCAAATACACCTACAAGCCACTTTTGTGTTCATCTGTGCCACCTCTGTTGTACAACTTAATTTAGTTAATACTGATTTCATTACTTATTCTGTTTGTACTTTTTCTGTCGTTTTAATTAGAAAGTTTAAAAAGCTTACTTTTAATAAAGCTAGAAAAATGCCATTACAAAATTCCCCTCACTTTAAAGAGTCAAATATCACCTTATAATGGGAGTCTAATTTTTGATCAAATTTTTTAAATATTAATTAGAAGGTGCTCCTAAGATTTTGACTGTGCTCCTACATTTTTTGAGCACAAATACTCCTAAAAAGCAAAGTCAGCGTATGGCCCTGCATATCCATAATATTGACTTGGATGGTCCACTATGACACCCTATCATCAAGATGTTTTGCACAAGCAAGCATATCTTTTTGATAAACTGTAAAAATCTAGTTCAATTTGTCGCTTCTCTTGCAGTTATATTGGTAAACCAGCATTACACGCCTTCTTTTATTTAATTACAGTGGACTAATACGATAGCATTAAAAAGTACATTAAAAAGTACATTAAACACCAAGTGGGATACACCCTTACAAGCCTAAATGAGCAAATTTGGTTGAAATTAGACTTCCTTTGGATTGCGTGGCTAACAACCGCATTAGCATACGCGCTCTCAAACACAAAATTTATCTGATGATCAAACCACATTACAGTGTCCTAGAAAGCGAGGAGGTATCCAGAGACCATTTAATTGACTCATAATGATCTTTAGAACGGCAGCGACTGCATTTTGCGAAGCTACATTGAGAAGTTAAAAGCATTAGGGACATAAAACAAAATAACACCAGCCCACACTCTTGTTAGAAGCACCGGTTTAGTGAAAGCCTCCAAGAATGAGAGTACCATCATAGATGGAAGACGGAAACCCAGGGGACCAATACTAGCTAAACGATCCCCTACAGAAAAGGCTACAAAACATTAATAATTGAGGATTAATCATATTTGTGGCTCAGGGCTTATTAAGACCGAAAACTGAATGAAATAATGACTGATTAGAAGGTGAGTGATGGGTAACTTTGATGTCCTGAGGAACCTTCAAAAGTTGGTGATAAGTAGGACTAGACTTCGGTTGGAGTTCACAAAAGAGGTTGTGTTAAGGTGTTTATGTAGTATAATTTTGAACACATGACTGCTCAAAAATCAAAACATCTCATTTTATACTTTAAAGGGTTTATTTCAAATGCATTTTGTTAATTTACACTATTTATTTTGATTGCTTTCCAGCTGAGCTGCTGCATTTCTCATGCTTTATCAAATCTGTCAACGACTGAATTATAGTAATGCAGTAGTCAATAACGGCCTGAAGAAGAATGCTTGACCTTTCTTTGTTCATCAGTTTCTCACTGTGTCCAAATTTCCAAATTTGTCCCAATTGGTAACAGTGTGTCACGGTCCATTAGCCTAAGTTTCCAGACGCCCCAATGGCAGCGACTCCCTTCAAGACGGTCTCCAGCGAGAGCTACTTCAGGGAAACCAGAGGACCCATATCTAATTAAACACTGGATAATATCTTACTCTTTCTGTTCTCCAATGCTATAAAGCATCCTCTGAAAATACAATACCTCTCTCTCTCTCTCTCCTTTCACTCTTTCCTACCCACTGCATTTAATTTTATTCTATGTTTGCTCAGTGAAAGGCTGCCTTATTATTTGTGAGATTTAGAGATTTCAGAAATCCATATCCCTCCAAATTAATATTTGTGTTTAAGGGGCATGGGCCATTTCATGATAACCAGTTGGGCACTCAAGGGACAACGTCATGGATGATGATGTTTTTTCAGTTTATTTGACTTTTCCTCTTAGCACTGAAGCTCTGTCATTGTTCAAAACACTGTTTTATTGAAACTATATATAAATCATCCTCAAAGACCAAAGCCCTGATGTTGTATTTCCTTTGTTGCCCTTTTGTGGAATTTGCGTCTTTAGTAATTAAGCCAAATCATGAGGAACATGTATATTTTGCTTTGCAGTAGTTTTTGAAAAAATGTTGGAAAATGGTTCCAAGAACACCAGTACTATAAATAAGCATTTAAGTAGAGCTAAAATCCGGTTTAGTTTTTTTCCCTTCAATTTGGAAGTACGGCTGTGCAAATTAATCATGTTACAATTTGTTGACACATTTTGTGGTATATTTGGAAAATGCACTCAAATCAAAACTATTTTACTGTTCAAAATTGTATCAGAAGGAAATAAAATTAGCTTTTTTCTGCATGCTACATTCTGATTGGTGAACTTCTTTTGCACAGATTAGTCATAAACTTAAATTTAAATTGCAGCTTTTAACAATTTAGAATTTACACATGCTCGTATCACAATTTTATTGCAATTGGTTTCACAGCCCAGGTTGGAAGCTGATTTTTGGATGAAATATTCACCACTGACACGGTCTAAAAATTCATGTTTAGAGCATATCGACAGCGCTGTGGCCCTGAACTTCATAAAAGCCCAGTATTTCAGTATGATGATTTCAGAGTAGCCCTACACCACACCCTGACGTTTCATCAGGGTAAGCCAAAAATCATTTGCAATAGATTATTTAAAAAGTGCACATGGTAATGTGGTCAATATTTATGACAGATTTTCAATAATTCAACACTCTGGAGTAAATTATTCCACTTACATCAGTGAACACATGTACATGTGTTTATCTCAAGACATTTTCCAGGTTTACATCCCAAAAAGCCAACCCTAAATGGGAGCTACTTTTCAGTTGAGCAGTTTTAAAAATGAATCAGCACCTTGGAGTGTCTGTGAATCAATCAGAATTGAGCAGTGATATATAATTGAGTGATATATTACAGTTTACCGAATGGGCTTGGTTGAGTGAATTAAATATGTTTTAAATACAGGTAAAAACATTACAGGCCAAACACTTACTTGGAAGCTTGCTAAAGTTGATCCACAGCAGACAGACATGGTGCAAGGAGGCCAGTGACCATGTTATGTAAACGCTATATATTTTCCATAATCTTAAACACGGTTAGCTACTATTCCTATCTGATTACTAAGAAACATTTATGACCATGTCACACAGTAATCTTGAGCACATGAATTGAATTTATGTCAAGTAAGATATTCATACTCCATGAATAACTTCAAACTCCCAAGAGTTGTGGATGTCTCTCCTGACGAAAGGATCTTCATTCTCAAACACTGAGACTGTTGTACTGTCACACAGAGTCTGAAAATACTGCCTGCATACGGTCTGTTCAGCTGGACCTCCTCTCTCACTGTTTGTTTTGGAAGATCAAGGAACAATGAATCATGAATGTGCAATCCTCAGTGTGATTACTCATAATAAACAGGCTGCCTTGAAGAGGAAAGCAAAAGCTAAAATGGAAATAATTGGCCATAAATAATGCTCACGGCTGCAGTAAGGTTCATTAAACAACAACAATAACAGTAATAAAAAACCGTTTGCATGCAAGAGAGATGTTGTGCATTCTCCCTTATTTACACAGAACAACTGAATCAGTTGGCCTCCACCTCTTCAGTGGGTGCTAAATCTATTCAGATGCCCACGGACAACCTATGGACCTCTCACGTACCTTCTTATGCATTCTGGATGCAAAAATCGCAATTAAAATAAGTAAATACAGTCAAGCTCTAATCTGACTCCCGTTTCATTTTCCAGGAAAGAAATAGTCATTATATTTGCCGAAAGGTTAATAACATCCGATCTTTAAAAGATATGGAGTAGTTTAGTTTGAGATACTTTTAAAAGAATTCTCCTAACTCATATCACTATGTGATGCATATTTTTAGAATTCAGTAAATTATGTCATTACATTTCAGTTAGATTTCTGCCTTAGAAGGCAGCTGACCATTTTTAAATTCATTTAAAGAGTGTTTTTAGTACATTAAAAGGAAGTAAAATAAAATCTTTACACCATTTCATAACACATGTAACAGGAAAGAAGAAAATAGAAAGGTACAGAAAAATGTTGGCTTGACAGTCTTGTTTGAAGGTTAAATAAGTTAAAGTTTAAGTTCTTACGGACAGTCAGATTTAAGAAGAAATTAATTTCCCAGAATGCCATTAGCTGCTGAATTCAAGTAACTCCAAGTAAAACCACTTATAATAATACACATTCTTTCACTTAAACTCCTCGGACCAGCTGCTTTGTGGACAGAGGCCCGTCATTATCAGTCAATGAAATTAATTTCCCCTTCATAACTGCAGCCGTTTTTCGTTTGCATGTGAGTGAGGTTAACATGGTCCATTCCTTGTTTTTCCACTGTCATAGTCTATTAGACAGCATATCGACACCGCACCCACATGCTACGTATGTATTTAATTATGCCACTGGACAGCCTCTGGTACCACAAGAGCCAAAACGTCCATCTCAACCTCTCTAACTTCGTGATGATTAATAATTGTTCTGGGGAGGGAAGAGAAAAATTATATGCCTGTTCATTTTTTCCCATGTGTCTGTTATCAACTGAGCGATAGTTCTCTTCCACCGCTGCTAACCTTGTTTAAGGACATCCTACCTTGGGCCAGAAAGTGTAGGGAGTAGGGCTCAATTGTTAAGATCTATCATTTAAACATCTGGCATGTAGTTCTTCTACTAATTCAGCGTCTGTAGGTTGTAGATAAGTTACATTACAAAGACCTCGGCTACAGCTCGTCTTGTCTATGTCAAGAAGGAATTCACTTCTGGTCCTTCCTTCCCAGTTATCCAATCCTTGGGTTGGCAAAAAGAAACTGTGCTGTAGTTGATACAAGATGGTTTACAAAAAAATAAAAAAATAAACAGCAAAAAGAACAAAAAGCAAAACGTGTGTGCATACACTAACCATTAAAAATAATGTGTCCTGTGTGAACACCCCATAAGAAAATCTAAATCATCAAAAAAAACATTAACACAAATATAGCGGCAAGCAGCGATTAACTGGGTTCAAGCTCTTACGGAATTCAAGCATATACGGAAATTATGTAACAAGGATGTACCCACCTAAATCAATGATTTATCCTGGCAAATCTAGGTAATTTACCATAGAATAGGGTACCAGTTGTGGTACGATATCCTTAAAACTTTGCATGCTTGTTTAGAATCACCTGTCGCACGTGCTCAGCAGGTTTTGAGAAGTTTTGAGCTTTTCTTTAGGCTTTATAGGATTTTGGGTAAATTCGGGTAGCCTCCTTTTCCAAACAACACTAATTTTTTTTGATAATTATTGGCCTAGAGAGTCCAGAGCACTGCATTTTTTTTTTCCAGATTGAGCGAAAAACCTAGGACTAGTTCGCAAAAGTACGTTTTTTTTACATCTTCTCAATCATTTGACAAAACGATCTGATTGACAGCAGTGGTTCTGGAGGCAAAGTTGTCTGAAATGAGGAGTTCTATCGTATGATATGAATATTGCATGTAAGTGCAACATACAATCATTTACGTCCTTGAAAAATGCGATATCACCCCACCTAGTGTCTGATTACTTTCAAAATTCTCTCAGACCTTTGGGACAGCGAGTCAAATATGCCTGCCGAGTTTTGTTCCGATTGGCTTCTGTTAACCTTGTCTAACAGGTGCTCAAACTTCGTCGGCCAAAGATGGCCACATTTTTCGAGATACGCAAATATCCTTGTAGATACTTGTGGCACTTTGGACCAAGATCACGCACATCGATTTTCATGTTGACAGGACAAAAGGTTGCATGGTTATAACCATTTTTATGTTTTTTCCCTCTTACAGATTGAGCTCTTGAATTTGGCAGAGATAACTCGGTCTGCTCAGGAGTTACAGGCATTTTACTAAAAGTGGCTCTGCCCCTTTCAAACATCTGGCACCCCTTTGTGATGGCTTTTTTTTATAATTATAATTATTATTATTTCGATCGGGCGAAAAACCTAGGACTAGTTCGCAAAAGTAGGTTTTCCAAAAAATGCAAAATAGCCGAAAATGTCAAAACTCTCAATCGAATCTGAGTGTATTTTGTGACACTTGAGCCTGCGACTAACGGTTTAGGAGTTATGAGCGATTTCGTACCTTTGATTGCTGAAGTGCCCCTGTCAGGCCGATTGGGGCAAGGCTTGGTCACATTGTAGGCGATGTGAGTACTACTATGCCTCCAAGTTTCAAGTCTCTACGACTAAAATGAACATTCACAGAAGTAAATTTGCTTTTTGAGTTACTCAGCAGCTGGCCTGAAGCTTTATTAGAAACTTAAAACAAAATTTAAAGTACATTGTAACAGCAACAGTCTGAGGCAGATTAGCAATTGCATTAGGTTTATATGTCAGTGATTGATCAATTTTGATTAAAATCCCTGCAAGTGCTTTCAGTAACACCACACAACTCACTGGAGCACTGCTGTTTACCTGGCCAAATAAACAAATCAATGGTAAAGGTGAATTAAAGACCACTACAGAACACACATGTGCACTGCATGTTCAGCAGTTACTCTGAATACTCGGTTTTGTTTTCTATTCAGTACTGCCCACATGAAGGTATTTGACATAAAAGATGCATATAATCTGTATTTATAGTAGCTGCAAAAGGTCATTGATGCTCGAGAAGGTGATATAATATTAAGGACCAAGAGTATGCAGAGTAAACATTTAGGATTAAAATAGATTAGAATTAAAATAAGATTAATATTAGAATTAAAATATAGTTTGCGTAAGTTTTTGCTGCAAAGGCAGCACAACAAAGACACGCCACTTGCAAAATATGTAAGATATTTAGTAGTTTTTAAAAGAGAGAGAGAGAAAACTACAAGCACAAGTATACTTTTTGTGACATGAAACGCTGATGACAAATCATTTTATCTTGTGCAACCTGATGTACTTCCAAATTAAACAGGACGTTCAACAAGAAGCAAAAAAAATGTAGAGCAAGGGTTGATCAATGAATTGGGAATTGATTGGATCATAAGAATACATACCAGTAAGGAGTCATGGTAAAATAAATGTGATGTCTGCTAAAAAGACGTTTCAGAGGTGAAGAAAGATATAAAATTTCTTATGTAAATACATTTTTATTCTTCAGTTAAACCTTGTCCTTCATCTCGTCCAAATTCACCGGATTGTTCAGCATGAGCCTTTACTAAACAAAACCTCATGAAAGGAAAAAGAAGAAAAGAAAAGAAAAAAAAAATTCTTAACAACCTTAAACGTTTAAACTTTAAACCTTTGACAGATTTTTGTAACTTGTCTCTGAAAAACAAGAAGGCTTAAGTCAACATAAGTCTGTATTTTTACACACTGCATCAAAAGGATAACTAATGAGTGTGACCAGCAATTGCAAGTCACCAATGCATGTGATTTCCATTAAATTTCCCTTAATTTATGTTGGTTATTCACATAGCTGGTTTGTCTGGATTACTGTCAGACTGAGCAGAGCTGGCTGGTGTCCAGTTGGTCGGAGGACTCTACAGTCAAATAACAACATGTGGAGAACAAAGCCTGCTTTCATATAACCTCCCACTGCTCTTACTAATGCATTAGAGTATTTCATCTGCTGTAAGAGTTTGACAACCAACATTTGAATTTATTTCACTGGTCATTCTAATTCATAGCACTTTTTGTAAAAATAAAGATATTTGGCTGATTCATATCGCAATGGCTTTCTGTAAATTTCTAACCATCATGTCACTGCAGATGTGTTGTCCAAAAACTAAGACATTTGTGTACAATGACACTAAAAGTGGTTAGAGTGATTGTTCAGCCAAAAATGAAAATT
>JAHKKF010521311.1:1996-17091 GCA_019740295.1 Labeo calbasu
ATGTATATTTGTTTATACTGTAAATAACTAAACAGATGGATACACCAAAAATCGTTTTGCATCTGTTAAAGGGATAGTTCACCCAAAAATGAAAAAATCTGTCTTTAATTACTGACCTTCATGTCGTTCCAAACCCGTAAGACCTTCGTTCATCTTCAAAAGACAAATTAAAATATTTTTTTAATGAAATCCAAGAGCTTTCCAACCATGCAGCAACGCAACTGACACGGTCAAGGCCCAGAAAGGTAGTAAGGACATTGTTAATATAGTCCATGTGACATCAGTGGTGCAACCAAGGTCTTACGGGTTTAAAATGGCTGAGGGTGAGTAATTAATGACAGAATTTTTTATTTTTGGGTGAGCTGTGACTGATCTTTGACTGTTGGTCTTGTGTCAAGCTTGCATTTTCTCCCTCCCGGGTGGAGGAATGCCAGGAAGACTTATGCTGTGAATCTGAGGACGCCATAGACCAACCAGAAATCCTCACTTCTTGCGCCCTCACAGATACCACGCACGACCTCCTGGCTCATCTCCAGCACGCTGACCTCTTAGCAGATGATCGAGAACCCTACCCGGCCTGTTCCTTAATTTCCCTTAAAAGCTCCATCGCGGATATTGACCTCAGCCTCATCCATTTTTCCCAAAGATCCCGTCAGTTCCAGAATCCTCCTGGCTCCCACTCCAGCCCCGTCCACACCCAGCATGTCAGTCTCTCTCAGCAGTCCAGACACCGCTCCTCCAGTGAGTTCAGGGTCACCAGCACAAAAGAAGCAGTGTGTTTCCAGACCGCCTCAGACCGGGTGGGTCACTGTAAGCTGGGCAGCTGGTGGAAACAGGCACTGGAAACTCGAAGGGCTTCAACAGGGCTGCTTCCTGCTTTACAGCAGGTTTCTCCTGTCACACGAGGTATGACATGTACTGTAGTCTAAAAAGTATCAAACCTTGTAATATTTAAAGAATATGGAAGCCTGTTTCCTCCAATAAATAAATAAAAATAATAAATAAATAATGTTATTGCGACTTTTTATCTCACAATTCTAACTTTTTTTCTCAGAATTGTCAGAATTGTAGGATATAAACACACAATTCCTCACAAATGCAAGTTTATATGTCCCAATTTTGATTTTTTTTCACAATTCTATCTTTTTTCTCAGAATTGTGAGATATAAACTTGTAACTGTGAGTTATAAAGTCCAGTTTATATCTCACAATTCTGATTTAATAACTTGCAGTTGCATGTTATAAAGTTTAAATCTTGCAATTCCAATCTTATTTCTCAGAATTGCAAGTTTGTCTTGCAATTTTGACTTATAACTTGTAATTGTGAGTTTATATCACACAATTCTGACTTAATTTCTCATAATTGTGAATGTATACAGTATGTAACATTTCTGACTTTATAACAATTAGTTATAACTCACAATTCTGCTGGAAAAAAGTAGCATTAATACTCAATTCAAATCACATTTATTGATGCTGCAGAAAAGCCACAATTGCAAGAAAAAAGCCAGAATTGTTAGATTTTTATTCAGTTGCACTAGTGGGCTTTCATAAAAGAATGATAGCTCACAAGCAAGAAAAAAAAAGTTCGTTTGCTTTTAAATAATGAAACATTACATACACTTGAAATAGTTACAAAAATATTTAGTTTTTTACATTTAACTACATTTTTTTTAACATGGATTACATAAAATACATTTAAATATTTATTTGTCAGTTTGAATATTTGCATTTATTTTACATTTTAAAACATTGTTGTAATAAAAAAAAAATGTTGTAATAATAATAATATAATAATAATAATAAATATATTTTGACATGTATTAAAAAGTACTTTATTTGTTTATATTACTTAATTTATAAATTCATTTGATTTTTAAACTGACAGTTGATTCCTCATTTTATTTTTAAGTGATACTCCTTGTCCTTGATATTCTCTGGTCCATCTGTATAAATCAATCCTCTGATTTAATAAACGTCCTTTACAGATAAACAGACATCGTCTGTCCCACGACGTCTCCAACCTCATAGGCTTGGAAGCTTCTTAGATCCTCCGTCCAATCCAAGAGTGGAAAAACGAGAGCTCAAACAGGTATGACATGCGTATTTACCTAATATTTGTATAACAGGCATTTCATTGAGTTTACAGAATACAGCCTAGATGTCTGACCACACAGTGGCAGTATAACATCAGTAAAATGAGCTGATTTTTGCATTGCAGGTGTGCATTGCATAATCATTTCAGCATCATCAACTGATTTCTAAAAGCCGCCCCTAGTAATTTAGACTGCTAAAAATGGACACATTGAGGCCGTTCACATAAACTTGGTCTAAATGATTTGCCACTTCTCAAACAGTGAAAGTTGGTGAGAGTTTCAAAATCCATTTTAGAATCTCATCTTATAAATATAGCTCAATTGATAATTTATAATTGATATATCATGCTCTGTGGTTATTATGCAACTTCCAACATGCTCTCATGCAGTTTCTGTGAAAGTTTATATAAAAACGGAGCTTTTTGATTTGATTATTTGATTATTTGACTTGTCAGTATTTTAGTGACCATACAATAATTTCATCATTAATTGTGGCCAAGCAAGCACTTGTATATAATTTAAGGACTATGATATTTGTTCTTCTAGGAACTGTTAAATTAATACATATACAGTATGAAGTTTATGCCAAATAATGTATAACCTTTTTTCTTTCACCTGGACCATTTCCTTTTGGAATTGTAGGAAATTAAGAAAAACAGGATAACTGTTAAAACATATTCTTTTTATTTTATTTTATTCAGGCAGTGAAAAGTGAATTATCAGGCCGGACAGGATCTCTTAAAGTGACCATTAATCAGATGGATCACGGACCAACTTCACGTCTAGGCCGTCAAGGAAAATTGAGGAAACAATTCAAATGAACTTAAATTACAGTTTGCATATGTAGGTGACAAAAGGAGTATTTTAATCATCAGTTTAACTTATAAATTAGATAAAGGAGTTTGTCAGGGTTGTGTGTAGCAGGCAGGCAGACGAAGGAGAATGGCGTTTCAAACAAAAATGATTTTAATAATAACAGAAAAACAGGTAGACCGGGAGAACACACAACTAATAATAACGACTGTTTTAGACTAATATTGACTAAGAACGGACCAAGAAAGACTGAACAGAAAGGGGTATAAATACTAGAACAAATGAGAGCAAATTAACGACAGGTGTGGGGTAATTAATCAAAAACCATAGCAACACATGAGGAACAGAAACAGAAGGCAGGAGAAGAGGGAAAACGGAACCAAAACACAAAGAACACGTGAGAGAACTCCCGGAAGGCGCATCTCACGCCGTAACAATTGCGCGGGCGCCCTGGACACAGGGCGTAGACAAGGGAGGCCTCCAGGGCGGATCAGGGAGCTCGGGAAGCCACGGCGGATCAGGGAGCCATGGCGGATCAAGGAACTCGGCGAGCCATGGCGGAGCAGATAGTTCAGGAAGCCACGGAGGATCAGGGAGCTCGGGGAGCCATGGCGGAGCAGACAGTTCAGGCTCTGGATGGAGCTCTGGAGGAACGGGCTCTGGATGGCGCGGGCACTGGAGGGCGCTCTGGAGGGCTGGACAGAACCAGCAGAGATGTAGGAGGACTGGACGGGACCAGCGGAGATGTAGAAGACAAAGGAGAGAAAATAGGTGCATCATACTCCAAGGGGAGCTCCAGGTCCATAATGTTCATAATGTTAATGTGGCTTGCCATATGAGAGGCGGGCGGGCTTGAGCGCGGAGTGGTGGCCGGCGGGTTTGAGTACTGAGTGGCGGCAGGCGGGCTTGAGCGCTGGGTGCCGGCAGGTTTGAGCAAGCCGCGGCCAGCGGTTCTGGGCTGAGGACGAGTGCAGTGCTCAGGATGTTTCTAGGGCAGTTGGGACTGAGCAGGCGGTCCGAGCCGTTGGTGCAGTATGTGGAGGTTCCTGGCGTGGGGTGAGCTGGCACGACATGGCATGTTTCAGAGGGGGTTGGACCGCGAGACTTTGAATCTCCCTTTATTTCCTCAACTTTAAAATTAGAACCGTTCAAATAAAGGACAAGATTATTCAGTTTGATCAGGGGATAGTCACACATAGGAAGATCACAACGGATTGTCTCGCGGTCCAGCCCCAGGTGAAAACACGCACCTAAAGCAGCGTCATGCCAGCTCAGCTGGTTGGCCAGCTCAAGGAAATCCTCTACATACCGTTCCAACCTCCGACCGCCTTGCCGCAAACAACCACAGCGCGTCCTCAGCCTCTGTCATCTTCTGGTTCGTTCTTCTGTCAGGGTTGTGTGTAGCAGGCAGGCAGGCAGATGAAGGATAATGGCGTTTCAAACAAAAATGATTTAAATCATTACCATAGCATAATATTTATTTTTAAGTAAATATAGTTGTTTACAATTTCACAATAATTCATGTACAAAACTTAAACTGATGGGGGAAAAGTATGCTATGTAAAGTTTCTGTGGTATAAATTACAGATGTTATGAGAACATATTCCGTGTTTTTTTTATGCACAAGGTATTTGAAAACTAAAGAATGTCATGTTTTGGCTGTTATAATTTATAAAACACTATATAATTTGATATCTTCTTGTCCTGTGCAAGTGATCAAACACAAAATTGGTTATGTTATGATGCTCCTGCTGTACAGGTCGTGACAGTGGCTGCTTTACAGAAGGCTCTTTGTAACCAACCGTTTCAAATATGCACTCATTGCTTCAATGGACTTTCTGGCACTGGTTGTTACTCAAAGGTAAATGGACCCACATACTGTAATTTCCTCTGCTTGTTGCCGTTCCGCAAGAATGGTTTCTTGGCTGCTCTGCGCCTCACAAAACCACTTCGTAGAAAATAGCTGAGGCGTGTACAGTATGTAGTGCTGAATGACTCCTAAACGCTGAGCAAGCAGCTCAATGGATTTCCTTCTGCACTTTAGGAAGCTTTATGTACAGTATGTACTGTTATGCAGTACGTTTTTATGTCTTGGATAAAATATTTAACTTTTTTATTATTAAACCCTAACCTAAGCTGTTTTTTTTATGACAACATTATTAAGTTAACATTAATTTAATTAATTTCCAACTTTGAGTCATGGTAATTGCAATTTTGCCTACTTATTTAAAAGCAGGTCTATTTAAAATAAATACATAAAAAGACTGGACATGTATTTAGAAATCAAATACAATTTTCTATTTCAGATATTTCAGACCAAAATGTATTTTTTTATTTACATATGTATTTTTTTTTTATTGTTAAAAAATATTTTAACTTCATTAATCATAAGAGTTTTCTTATGTCACCAATATCACTTAAAGTTAATTATGAATAAGTATTCAGTATTTCTTTTTTTTTTTTTTTTGATGAATATAGAAGATATGAAGAGCTCAGATGCAAAACCCTCTAAAAGCCATCACGACCAAAAATAAGATAATGATACTGAGTAAATGCTCTCAAAACATAGTATACATCCATCAAATACTTTTGCTTCAAACTTGCAAAATCCCAGCCTCAGCCCAATCAGAAGTACTAGTATTTACATAGAAACCCATACATAGGAGCCTGATAAAAATGCTTATTTTAAAGAAAAATGTCAGATGGAGTTAGAGGCTTTTGCATCTGAACTCCACTTATACAGTCATGGCCAAAAATATTGGCACCCTTGCAATTCTGTCAAAAAATACAACACTTCTCTCAGAGAAGCACAGTATAAAAAACTTAAAAGAGATATTTCTGATCAAAACTAGAGAACACTTACAGATACCTCCAAGTTATTGGTGCTATTCTGGCACCTGGTGCTAATTTCTTTAATTATATGACAAACGCTATTTAACCAGCAGCATTCCTCCAATTTTCACTGAGATTGCAAGATGGCGGGCTCCTCTAAGGTGACTGAAACCCTACGACATGAATAATATTGCAGGTTTACAATGACATTCATTCAAGTCCCCCAAGACATCGAGACTCTCGATGGGGAATCGGTTCAGCACTGCAGCTGGAATTGCTTGCCAGTTCAGTGCTGAACAGAGTAAGGATCTGGGACATTTAAGAGAAGTCAGACTGAAAGTGCACTCTGCAGTGACCAAACCTCTCATCAGCAGAAAGAATTAAAAGGCTAAGCATGCCTTTGCTAAGCAGCATGCTGTGTGGAGAAAGGAGAGCTGGTCCAACGTTCACTTCAGTGATGAGAGCAAGTTTCATTTATTTGGGTCTGATGGAAAACATTTTCTTCGGCAGCTTAGACTAAATCCTAAGTGCGTAAAGGAGTCAGTGAAAGGTGTAGGAGGAAGATTCATGGTTTGGGGGATGTTTTCTGAAGCAGGAGTTGGGCCTCTTATACAGATACACGACAGAGTGAATGCAAATATTTATCAGAACCTCCTTTAGCAACATGCAGTTTGTTCCTTGCAAGCAAGCCTGCAATTTTCATATAATACTCTTGTCACACTGCAAAACAGGTAAAGCAGTTCCTCGAAGCTACAATTGAAATAATGAAATAGCCAGACCAGGGTCCTGATCTAAACCCGATTGAAAATCTCTGGAAAATCCTTGGTGACAAAGTTATGGCTAACAAACCCAGTTGTGGACCAAGATCACACCAGCACAGTGTCCTTTGGCCTTCAAGGGCCTCTACACTTCCCACTCATTTCTGACAGCTGTAACCCTCCAAAATTTCAGTTGTAATCTTATTTCATGCTACAGTGGATACTGTTCTCTAATTTTGATTGCTGGGTTTTCCACAAAATAAAGGTTTTTGTTGAAATGCCTTGGTTATTTTGTCAAACATGTTAGTAGAACAGTGTTATACCTACCATTAATATTGAGTGTTTTCACAACACGGTCATTGTCCGGATTTCCAGGGCAATAATCTTAACAACATTTGTGTTTATTCTTATAATTTCTGGTCAGGTAGGTGAAATATTAGGCTAATATTTTAATTAATACTGCCAGTACGTATCTTTACTACCTTACTGCTTACTAATTCCTTCTCTAGATGATTTAGCAGCTTACACACAGCTTTCCCCCATGGTTTAGACAGCATAAATTAGCCAAACAATGCATTCAATAGTACATTAACCATGCAAACCATGCTGTTGTTTACATCCGCGTATTTCCTGTATGGCCGCATCCGGGTAACTGACCAAATGGACGTAAGTACAAACCCTTAATTCCTTATATATTAATAATACAAAAAAGCGACGCAAATAAAACGACATGACTAAATATTCTCCCCACTCACCAGATTGTTCATACTGATCTGTTAATGTTTGCTAATAACTTACTAATGAACTGTATTAAAAGTGTTACCCGCTTTTGAGTATTTCTATGGATTAGCCTTCCATAAAACTACAACTAATTAGTGTTGTGTGTTTCTGTTGCCTTTTTCCTCGAATAAGTGCCTTGAGCTGTATTTCGCTGCTCTGCTCTGCTGCAGAGTCCGACTGCGCAGCTGCAGCGCTACAGCTCGAGCCGCACCGACAGCACAACTCAGACAAAATGCCTATGGATAATTTCATATTCGCGCAATGCATCCTTTATTTTTTAGCCTTCGTCTTTGGCTTTATAGCTATAGTACCTCTGTCGGAGAACACGGAGGATTTTCACGGGAAATGTCTGCTTTTTACGCGGGGAATGTGGCAGAATGAGAACATCACGGTGTCTAAGCAGCGCTTCATCATTGAGGAATGGGGACCACAGTCATCCTGCAGCTTCATCACCGCCGTCGGCATCGCGTCGCTCATCCTCTCCGCCGTACAAGCCTGGAGGCTGCTGTTCTTCATCTGCAAAGGCCACGATGAGTGAGTGATTGTTTCTTTCATCTCATTCCTTGTGAATGTGATGTCTCACATGTATTAGACCCGTGCTAGTGCGGTGGTTGGGATGCATGGATGCAGTTATGTCATACAGCAGCACAGATGTGCTACTATATTTGTTAAATATTTTATTTTAAATATGATCAGAAATTGAAAACATGTTCAGTAACAATAAACTCTTATTCAATTTGTGATTAAGTAGTTTATTTGGTTTTTTTGTGGCCTAATACAAAGTATTAATCCATTGATAGTGGTTATAATGTACATTTGAATGGTTTACAACAGTTTTAAGCTATGGAAAATCATTTTGAATAATGAGATTGATTATTAAGTATTGCTATATGATTCTACTTATGTCCAGCCTGAAAATCAAAGGCCATGGTTTATATTTAACAGACATAAACAGCAGATATCCTACTCTTTTTAACAACTAATTTCTAAATTACACTTAATTGTCAGGTTAGCCACTGCAAAAATCAATATAAGCAGCTATTATTTTATTATTTCTATTACAAAATTATTTTATTAAAATAATAATAATAATGGAATACATACAGAGCTGGGTAGTAACTGATTACATGTAATCTGGATTATACAATCAGATTCCATAAATCAAGTACTCATAATTAAAGTACAGTACATTGCTTTCTAAAATGCTCATAATCAGATTACAGTTATTTTTTTTTTTTATGAAACACATGATTACATATTATTCACACTATAGAAGTAAATCATTCAAAATTGATTGTTTTTCCCTAATTCTTTTTTTCTCTCTTTTAAAATTTCCTTTCTGAAAATTCTACTGTCATAGCATTTAGATTACTATATTTACAATATACACTACCAATAAAAAGTTTTTAAACAATAAGATTTTTAATGTTTTTTTTTCAGCATCATTTCTCCAGTCTTTAGTGTCACATGATCATTCAGAAATCATTCTAATATGCTGATTTGCTGTTCAAGAAACATTTATCATTATTATTATTATTATTATTATCAATATTTAAAACAGATGAGTACATTTCTTTTTCAGGATTCTTTGATGAATAGAAATATCCAAAAATCAGCATTTATCTGAAATAAAAGAAATTAGAAAGTAATACTTATATTTAGCAATGATGCTTTATATTGATCAAAAGTGATGATAAAGACATTTATGATGTTACAAAAGATTTCTATTTCAGATAAATGCTGTTCTTCTGAACTTTCTATTCATCAAAGAAGTCTGAAAAATATTCTACGCCGCTGTTTTCACATAATAATAATAATAATGCTTTTATAAGAATATTAGAATGATTTCCGAAGGATCATGAGTAATGGAGTAATGATGCTAAAAATCCAGCTTTGAAATCACAGGAAAAAATCACATTTTAACAAATTCAAATAGAAAAAGCAGTCATTTTAAATAGTAAAAATATTTCACAATATTACTGTTTTTGCTGTACTTTGGATCAGAAAATGCAGGTTTGGAGAGCAGAAGAGACTACTTTAAAAAACATAAAAAAAACCTTTTGACTGGCAGTGTATATGTTCATGTAAATGTCAAGCAAATAACTTTTCCCCGCTGCCCAAATTCAGAAGCATGGATCACTATGTATGAAACAAATAATTATGAAATGTATTATGGATGTATGAATGGTAAATGTAAAACAGGTTAGGTCAAAAGTAATCTGAAAAGTAATCCATTATCTAGAATCTAAAATTAAAATTCCTTATTTTAAAACTAAAATGACCTAAAATGACCTAGATTATAATTAACCTAGATTACGTTACTAACTACAGTTTTCATCATGTAATCTGTAATCAGTAACTGACTACAATTTGTAAGCTATCTACCCAGATAGTTATGGAAAATAATTAAGAGACCATTTGAAAAATAACATTTTACTCAAACCCATACCTACAGTAAGTACTATAGAAGTTCAGAACTTGTAACTTGTGCACTAAACTCCCCTACACTCTGAAGCCATACTGTGTGATACTGTATGTATACCATATATATATATATATAAAAAATTATATATGTGACCCTGGACCACAAAACCAGTCATAAATGTTGATTTTTCGAAATTGAGATTTATACATAATCTGAAAGTTGAATAAATATATTTTCCATTGATGTATGGTTTGTTAGAATAGGACAATATCTGGCCGAGATACAACTTTTGAATAGCTGGAATCTGAGGGTGGAAATAAATCAAAATATTGTGAAAATCGCCTTTAAATTGGTCCAAATTAAGTTCTTAGCAATGCATATTACTAATCAAAAACTCTTGATATATTTACAGTACGAAATTTACAAAATATCTTTACGGAACATGATCTTTACTTACTTAATATCCTAATGATTTTTGGCATAAAAGAAAAATCGATAATTTTGATGTCAAATGCCCATTTGACCCAATGTATTTTTGGCTATTGCTACGAATATACCCATGCAACGTAAGACTGGTTTTGTGGTCCAGGGTTAAATGTATATAAAATTTAAACATTGTAAAGTTAATGAAGCTATTATTACCTTCTCATGAATCTCACCCATCCTTATGTCCAGTCATAATGGCATCAAACATAATTTGTTCTTGCGCATACTGTATCATGACCAATCGTGACAAGTAAGTGTGAAAGAGATTTATATAGCTTCAGAACAGGGTCACTGTATTATAGTTAACTGAAACTAAAATTAAACCATAAAAACTTACCTGAAGTAAATAATTGTTAAATGAAATAAAATATAAAGAGCAGCTTAGCATTCTGCCAAATATCTTCTTTCGTGTTTAACAAACATCTCTCTCTCACCTTTTATTTATACAGCTCGATCTTCAATGCCTTCCTAAACCTGCTCATCAGCACGTTCGTAGTGTTTGCTGTGTTCCTGTCCAGCACGATAATCAGTGTGGGTTTCAATCTATGGTGTGATGCTATAACAGAAGGAGGCAGTATGCCTAGCAGGTAAGCATGACGCTCAGGTATCCCACTATTTTCTGGTTGAACACTACAATGTATCTAAAATACTTATAAAAAGACAGATGGTTGTTTTAGACTGCCTTAATAGCTTTAAAAGAGCTGCGATTAATTGAACGGGCCTTTTTTCCTCTGTCAGAGAGGGTTTGGTGACATTGTAATTAGCCGGAGGCTTTTGGCTCAGTTCACTTCAGTGACTTAAAGTTCAGTCACGTTTTAGTGTCCACAGACTACTACATTATTTGAATATAAACTCTGAATGTGTCTGACAAGCAGCTTTGTTCTAATGAGCAATATTTACTTGGTAAATATTGATTCTTTAAGTGTCTGTGAATCACATCTAACACCGACTACTGTTCATTTCTAGCTGTGAGGATCTCCAGGACACTGATCTTGAATTAGGGCTGGACAACTCTGCTTTTTATGACCAGTTTGCCATAGCACAGGTTGGTCAGTTAAAAAAACAAACTGTGTGACTACCAGACTGCTTTATATTATATCATTATGTTGGCTTAAAGGGATAGTTCACCCAAAAATAAAAATTCTGTCATTAATTACTCAACCTCATGTCGTTCCAAACCCGTAAGACTTTCGTTCATCTTCAGAACACAAATTAAGATATTTTTGATAAAAATCCAAGAGCTTTCTGACCTTGCATAGACAACAATGCAACTACCACATTTAAGGCCCAGAAAGGTAGTAAGGACATCGATAAAATAGTCCATGTGGCATCAGTGGTTCATCAAAAATATCTTAATTTGTTTTCATTTTTGGGTGAGCTATCTCTTTAACCTTCCAATTGTTGCAGAACTCCAGATTACAAACAGTGTACTACCAGACAGTGTACAAAGTTAGTCATGATTAATTTATCGTTTCTAGTCTGTTTCACTGCTTACTGCCAGTTTTTATCATGAATATAACAGTCAAGCCTCCTCTGCTTCCTCTAGTTTGGGTTGTGGGCGGCCTGGCTGACTTGGCTCGGTATCACCGTCATGGCCTTTCTGAAGGTTTATCACAACTACCGTCAAGAGGATCTGGTCGACAGCTTGATCCACGAGAAAGAGTTCCTACTCGGACGCTCGTCACGCCGGCGCTCTGATGTGGTAGATGAGAAAAGTGGCATGATATGATCAACTGTCAACGGAGATGTACTGTCAAGTAAAATGTGTTCATAAGCTTCTAAATTTGGTTCATTAGCTGGTGTTTCTCAACGTTTGATTGCAAACTGAACCAAATGCTTCTGAATTACATTTTATTTGACATTCGACAATGACTGAGAATTGACGTTCACGTGCACTCGATTATTCGGACAGAGGTCACAGATCATTTACCCACAACATTTATTGATGTTGAGCTTGAAACACAAGACCCTGGACAAAATAAACAGTGAACATCAATAACTTAAAGGGATAGTTTAAGAAAAAATTAATTCTGTCATTAATTGCATAACGTTATCCCAAACCTATAAAACCTATTAATTCATCTTCAAAACACAAAATGAAGATATTTTCAATGAAATCACAGAGATTTCTTTGAAAGCCCATTTTCAAAATGGGATAAATTTAAAAAAAAGATAACTGTATGTTGGGCTTTTTTCGCAATTGCTAGCTTTTTTCCACTATTTGGACTTTAATTCACAATATAAACTAGCAATTCTGACTTTATCTCATAATTAATTTTTTTTTCTCAGAATTTTGAGTTTATATTATTTTTTTATCTCACAGTTCCGTGTTTTTAATTTCACAGTTTGGAGTTTACCTGTCAGTTATTTTTTTTCCCCTCAGATTTGCAACATTTCTCTCAATTATGAGTTTTACAGGCTTTCATGTTTCACAATTTGGACTTTCCTACTCAGAATTGCGAGTTTAACTCACAATATAAACTTGCAATTCTGACTTTAGCTCAAAATTTAGACTTTTTTTTTTTTCTCAGAATTGTCTGAGAAATTATCTCGCAAGTCTGTGTTTATATCTCACAGTTTGGAGTTGACATCTCACAGTTAATTTTTTTTTTCCCTCAGAATTGCAACATGTCTCGCAATTATGAGTTTATAGGCTTTCCTGTAACTCTGACTTTATTTTTCATTATTCTTTTTTCTTTCCTTTTTTTTCACAATTTGGACTTTTTTCAGAATTGTGAGATTCATTCACAATATAAACTTACATCTTGCAATTCTTTTTTTTTTTCTTCCTCAGAATTGCAACATTTCTCACAATTATGAGTTCACAGGCTTACCTGCAACTTTGACTTTATTTCTCACAATTGTGATATTTACACAATTTGGACTTTTCTTCTCAGAATTGCAAGTCTAACTCACAATGTAAACTCACAATTCTGACTTTATCTCATAATTCAGCCTTTTTCTCTGAATTGAGTTTATATCTCGCAATTCTGTTTATATCTGACAGTTCGGAGTTTACATCTCACAGTTCAGATTTTTCTCTCAGAATTTCTCGCAATTATGAGTTTATAGGCTTTCCTCTGTTTTTTCTCAGAATTCCGAGCAATTGCGAGTTTATAAATCAAAATTGTGAGATACAAAATGCCAATTCTGGGAAAAGTCAGGGAATTGAGAAAGTCAGTCAGATTCGTAGCTACGTTTTATTTTATTTTATTATTTTAATTTTTTTTTCCTTTGGTGGAAACAAGGTTCCTTAGATACTCTCCCTTCAGTGAAAACCAATTCCACCAAAGTTTTAAAAAGTTCATAACACTGTAAATAATCCATATGAACTGAGTGATTTAATCCACATCTTCTGAATAGGCATGACAACTTTATATATGAATTAAAGCCTGAATTAAATCTGCTCATTTATACAGCATATTTAAGCATCTTATTCCAGCATATGAACTTTTTAAAGCAAGTTTTGGTGGAATGAACTTTCCTTGGAAGAACTGATATTTGTCAGATTTCATAAAAAAAATATCTTCATTTGTGTTACAAAATAACACGTTTGGAACAACATGAAAGTAAGTAATTAATGATTTTTAATTTTGGGTAAACTTTGCCTTTAAGGAAGTGTGCTTAAATACATTACAAATCCTGTGTGACATACAATCAGCATCTTATTGCCAATTACGTTTTAACTCAACCAAATGATTTTCTCCTTCTCAAGCCTATTTAAAGCAGCGCTAGAAATGAGAAACAGCTTCCAGCCAGTCTCTATTCCATCATTAGCTGAAGAGTTGGACTTAGTACGTACATTGTAGCTCAGGTAATACTAGTTTTAAACACAATTTGAAGTGTGTGATCCATATCTGGTTTCCTGTACTGAAAGATCATTCCCTTCCAGTACTGCCTTTATGTGTAAGACATATAATGATGTTTATGACTGTGGTAGTATCCTTCCTTTGTAAAGGGATTGCTCTTGAAAACATGCTTGCATGTACATATGTTATATTTATTAATTCAGACAGACGAAGAGGTGACTAATCTCTCTTTTGGATATGACATTATAATTTGATGAAATATGTGGGATTTAAAGGGATAATTTAATGATTTGCTTCCTCCAGGTTACTTCAACAAAGTTTGTCATTACACTCCATAAATAGTTTGAAATATTGTTGCGCATGTTCCAATAAAATTTGATGTATGCCTTTTTTGGTTTAAGCATCTTACGATAACTAGTTCTCTTAACCCTAAAGGATTCTGTTTTAGTTTTGCTAGTTAATGGTGTGTGAGCATGAGTCGTGACTCACCGTAACTCTGTAACACACTCAGGCCTACATGTTTCCCAGTACAAAACATTATGCATTAATAGTTTTGTGCATCATTTTCTTTATTGTGTCATATTGTGAACACATCTCTGCAACTTTCGACATTATAAGTCTATATTTGTTTTAGGGCTTTTATTTAATAAAAGCAGTAATAGCAGTATAAACAGCAATGATGATGAAAATACAAAGCAACTGTTGATTTTTCTGATCATGAAAGAAATAAAATTCATCTTTAAACTGGTGACCATTTAAAGCTCTTTTTGGTTTTGAATATTTGAAACAAAAGAAATGCAGTGAATATACTGCCAAAAAGCACCTCTATTGAAATACACATTACAGAAAGACTAAACTGAGAGAATGTGTACTTGACCTGGGGCGATTTTATTGCTTTAGCGATTGGCTAGCTCAACAGTACAAAATATTACGTTTATTTCCCTTTTGTCATCCGAATTCCCCTGAAATAGATAGGGCTGTCAAACGGTAACGGTTCCGTACTTTCTGTTCTGAAATTTTAAAAACGTCCATTGAGCCAAAACTGTTGAGCCGATTTTCAAACATCGCTGATTGGCCATAGTGTTCACGCGCTCAA
>JAHKKF010521316.1:0-25288 GCA_019740295.1 Labeo calbasu
CTCTATTGTGTGGTGTTATTATGATTATTTAACTGCTCCCAATTAAGACAGAGCGTCCCCAAACTCAAAACGATTTAAAAATTTTGAGTTTAAAATTTTCATTTAAAAGTTGGGGGTAAGTAAGATAATTTTTGAATAATTTCTAAAGGATCATGAGACACTGAAGACTAAAGTAATGGCTGCTGGAAATTCAGCTAGAATTACATTTTAAAACATATTCAACTTATTTTAAATTGTAAGAATACTGGTGAACACAAGAGACTTCTCTCAAAAAATAACAGAAATCTTACAAACCCCAAACTTTTGAATGGTGGTGTGCATAAAACATTGCTGGGGAGTTCATTAAGTTTTGAAGGAACAACGTCTGCGCAATAAAATTTTCATCTGGACTCAGATATTGGGAAATAGTAGCAGAAATTCTCAATCAGACAGTTTCCTTCAGACAGCTCCTGAAGGAATTACCTTATTACTGGGATGTTCATGTGCCCCATTCTGAAGCAAACCAATAACATCCCTCATGGAAATCACGGTTCCTTTCACGTTAGGATGAAATTTATTTAGTCTCTCCAAATAAGTCTGAATCCATCCCAGTCAGAAGTGAGCCATATATGACATAAATGAGAAGCGACGGACTTCGTTTCGAGCCAGTCTATAGCGAGCACATGCCTTTCTGATAGAGCAAATCCATTTCAATTCTATTGAAAGTATCAAAAGAATAGATATGTGTTCATTTCATACTCCACTCGAGAGCTCAAAGTAATCTGGGCTTAGCGAGTCCCTCTCATGAGAAGCACGAGAGGGAGGGCAAAGAGGATAGAAACTGTTCAAACAAAGTGAAGTGGATGAGACATTAAATTAGAAATGTTCTATTTGGCGGCCTGGCGGATTCCAACTGACGTGAGTGCGAAAAGGGCTTTACATAATCGTGAAACAAAAGGTGAAAGACTGGCATGGCTTTAGCTAGTTGTTTCACTCCGGAATCCATGTTGGCTGCCATAATGAAGACGTCCTCTGTGACATTGTTCGGCCACAGCGTTGCTAAAGGAGAAGAGGGTGAGTGGCCGCTACTTGAAAAGCCATTTCGGCTTTGATATGTCATGGCCATATAAGGTTCTGTAGGATAAGCAGTTCCCTTCACAAATTGCACAACAGAGAGAGAAAGTACTTGCAGAGGACTTTGTTCAGTGGAGCGTTGCCGCTAGGGCACTAGGTTATGAAGTTTAATATTTTTGGCGGCCGTTCAAAGAGAATAACACAAGAAAAGACGGATGTTAGGCCACTACTTCCAGGCACTACGCAATCTTCAGTACTTTTTTGAATGTCACGGGGAAGAGTGTGCAGTGCAGTGCACAACGTGTGGTGTTTTCATTCCTGTGTGGGCATTAGTTATTATGAGGGGGTCAACATTTGGCAGGTTTGGCTAGCATGGCCCTGTTAGCATGTTAGCTGCTGAAACAAAGCTATGTTGTAATTCCGAAATGACAAAACGTGACATTCTACTTAAGCTGAGTAATATGTTTCTATGGCAAGACTATCAACGCCAAACACCTGAACTCATAATTACAATTTGTAAACTCGGAATGTACTGAGAGTTATGACTTGGACCAGTGACAGCTGTACCACATGACCGCCGCCCGGTTCATTTTGGTGCTACTTAGGCGCTACCTCTAAGCATGGAAACATGGAAAGCTATGAGCAAAATGTCACGTGTTGTCATCTCGGAATTACGGTAATTACGACACGTGAACGCAGCATAAGTGTGCCGCAAACATCCTGAAAAATGAATCCAAAACACTTTGATCGCCACCTGGTGGCTGGACCAAGTATAGACCATAAACCCTGCCCTCTCTATGAAAACGAATGGAATGTGAGCCAAGCTAAGGCTATGTTCACTCTTGGCATCTTTTTTGAAACTGCCAGTGTCTGTTTTAAATTATAATCCTATGGTGTAAACCGTGTTTTCAAAAAAGTTCTGAGCGCTTTTTTAAACGCCTCAGTCTAACGCCAAGTAGCCAGAACTGACATTTCCATGACAACAAGAACAACAAGAAAAAATGGAGAAGGTGCCGAAAGACTTTTATTTTATTGTTGTGAACCGACATTCTCCTCCCCTTTAACTTCAAAAATAGCCTTGTGGGCAGTGCATCAACATGAACGTTGTTGCTCTTCAGGCGCCCCTTTTTCGAGTCCTGGCTCGCAGACCCTTCCCGATCCCATCCCCCCTCTCTCTCTCTCTCTGTCTCTCTCTCTCTCTTCCACTTCCCTTCCTCTCTAAATACTGTCCTATCAAATAAAGGGCAAAAATGCCAAAAAATAAAAAAATAAAACACCAGCGCAAGAGCGAGCTTCCTCTTTTCTCAACTTTTTTTTTTTTTTTTTTAACCAAAAAAGCACCCTTGTTAACTTCTTGTCAAAAATGACGCCAAGTGTGAACATAGCCTGAATAATCAAATTACACTTCAAATTAATTTTTCCCAAAGATGGTTTCCATAATGTTAGGTAATTCTTATCATGCTGATGTGTAGTCAAGTGTTCCACCAAGTTTGCTTTTAGTTAGTTATTTGATGCTATAAAAACAGGGTGTGGTGTCATGATTGTGTGCTTGCGATTGGGTCTGCAGTTATTTATTCAGATCTCAATTTCAGATTGACCCTTATGACTGGTTTTGTGGTCCAGGGTCACATATGTTGGGGAAAAAAAACTGAAACCAGCCTAAGATGGTTGGCTGGTTTTAGCTGGTCTTCCAGCCTGGTTATAACTAGTTTTAGAGTGGTTTTGAACACTTCTTTAGCTGGTCAGGATGAGACCAGCTGAATCCCAACTTGGTCAGTCTGGCTAAGACCTGCTTGACCAGCTTAAACTAGCTAAGACAAGCCATCCAGCATAGCCTGGTTTTAGCTGTTTATTCAGCAGGGAGATGCTAAAACCAATTTTTAACAGGGAATTTAATCACTGCCTTGTTAGACATGACTGAAAATTGCTACTACTTACCTGACTACCTGTTATTTTTATTCATTCCAAATTTTTGTATTGTTACGTACTTAATTATTTTATTTACTCATTTAAATTATGTATCACATATCCCTTTATACAAAACTAAAAATGGTCAAATAAACATTTGCATGTGTTTTCAGTTATCCTTCATTTAAAGGCCAGTTCACACTGCAAAGACAAACACGTTTGTTGGGTTTTGTTGGATCAGTGTGTTACCCGTCAGCGTCTGTTGGTCAGAGTTTGTTGTCACCCAACTGAACATGTTAAATTAGCATTTGCTGGAGTATGTTGGGGCAGTGTGAACATGACAGTTATTTTTCATAAAATTCTAAATCTAAAGGCCAACTTGTTTGTTGGTGTTTGTTGCCGTTTATCTGTGCAGTGTGAATTGGCCTTAACAAACTAACAGCTTAGCTTGCTGACTTAGCATAGCACTACTGCTTCCAACCTAATCTCATGACGAAAATGTACCTGTGGGAACCTTTTTTGCAAGACACAAAATACGTAACGCCATGTACGTTTCGTGACATACTCAATGTGAAATGTCCACTGAGTGGCACTAAAAGAGTGTTGGTGGACGTACATATGGTACGTTTTTATTTGACGCTGGTTTTGTACGTGTCACCGCAGAAACGTCCGTTGAGTGGAGCTAGAACTCTAATGCTGCATGACGTTTTTGAAATACCGTACCATCTGCACTACACCTACCGGATTGTATAAGCAAAAGCAAATGTGACGTAAAAACGTCCCATTTTAGCTAGTTTTCGATCTCTCATCATTCAGTTCTTTCATCATGAGTCATGTTTTTCACAGGATTCGTACCCAAGGATTCCACATCCTAAGTCCGATTCTGTGCCGGCTGAGCTACCGAGCTAGCTTGTTACACTCAGTGTTGTGCTATTTTCGACCCCCTGCCAAATTTTTACCTGCTATCATTGAAATTGTCACATGATTGCTTAGTCCTAACCCTAAACCTTCCAATACTAGGGGGGTGGTAATCTGGCGGGGGTCAGAACTCGGCACAAGCACTCGCTGTTTTACCGTCTCTAGTGTTTATTTTTCTTGGAAACTGCAGTAATATGTACATTTTGGTTCGTATTTTGCATCTTTCCAACAGGTATGTTTTCATCATGAGATCAGGTAGACTACTTCTCTTACTAATTAAAATATTAAATCTTGATAACGTTCGTATTTGATCAGCCACTGAAGATCCACCATCTGGATTCTAAAGGCAAATCTTCACTGGTGTTAATTTAAAATTAGCAATATTTTCAGGCAAAGTCATTTTTTTAATAGTACCAGCCCGATTATTTTTCAAGAGCTTCTTTCATAATACTATATAATACTCAAAGCACGGCTAACATTAAGTTAAAGGTGCTTTAAAGTAAAGGAAAGGAATGAACAAAAGTAAGACAATGTAGATAAAGGAGACTGGAGTTTTAATGAATACCTTTGTTGTTCTTTTGAAATTTAAAGTAGGTCCCATCCCTCGTTCCTCAACTTGATGAAGAAAACAGCCTGCCATGCTCAGAGCTGAGGCGGAGCGATCCGTCTTCATCGTACCACAGAGGAACGGATTCCTCTACGGGGGAAGCGCTAATTGCAGTTAAACTTTTTCACTAAAGTACCGTCTCGGCGAACAATCAGTCGTTCTGCCGCAGACAATGGAGACAAATCAAGGAAAATTCAACCTACATAAAACAATTAACCATCCTGGCGCACAGAGGGGATTGTCTTCTTGGATGAATACTCGACTTGAGGTAAAAGGTGAATAAGTCTCAAAAGGTTTCACCTTTTTGAACTTCTTTGTTTCTGAATAGAAACTTGACGACTTGATTCGCTTTTGACTTTTGAATTGCATAAATTCTTGTCCATATTGCAGTTAATTCTGACCAAGAACTGCCCACTTAAACAGTAAGTGACTGTCATGGTTGACATTAGTGGACTCGGACACACAAATAATAAGTTTGTTTGATTTTTGTTTTTTTTTGAGCGCTTGGGTATCAGAGTTCGTGTGCGTGTGCGTATGTTGTTGAGCAAGCGTACTCCACACTGCAGTTTATCAAATCACACCTTCAAGGTCACTATTACAGCACAGCCTCTCTCTCTTCTTCTTCCTCTCTCTCTTTCCATTTCCTCTGGAGCATTTTTCAGTTGTGCTCTGTTTTCTCAATGAGATAACGTGCCGTTTTCCCTAGCTGTCTCCGCAGCTTTAAATGCATGACTACCCATTCCAATCTCCCTATAGGGGAACAGAATGAGTCTACTTTACTTCAGTGGGGTCTGCCGCAGGCCGGCGAGCCTCTCCAGGGAACAGCGGGTTTAAACACGACGCATCCCACAAGCCTCAGCTGGAGAGCAGATTTCACAAATCATCATATCAGTTAAAAGCAAAAAAAAATATGTGTAATCATGATACACTGTCATTTTTCATTACACGCAGAGTGACAGATATAAGTACGCAGATATATCCAAATGACGCATGCACTGATTCTCATGGATCAAATGTGTTTGCCTGCCTTTTGTTTTTTTAAAAAGCCAGCATTTCGACTTTAAAATTAACTGGAGATAATCACTAGAATGTTTTAGTAAAAAAAATGTACTATTTAATTTTATATTATCAAATTTATGACATTAAATTATCATTAAAATACTTAAATTATCACTTAAACAGTATAAATTGATATTAGGGCCGTCAGTTGATTAAAAAATTATATTTAATTATATTAGGGCCATCAACTGATTAAAAATATCTGATTAATCATCAAATGAATTACATTAATTGCATAATTTCAATTGCAAGTCATGAAAGTCCTCTTTATAGATACAGTTGAAGTCAAAAGTTTACATACACCTTGCAGAACCTGCAAAATGTTAATTATTTTACCAAAATAATATTATTGTTTATTTAGTACTGACCTGATTAAGATATTTCACATATGATGTTTACATATAGTCCACAAGAGAAAATAATAGTTGAATTTATAAAAATTACCCCGTTCAAAAGTTTACATACACTTGTTACTTAATACTGTGTTGTTACTGTACCTGAGTGATCCACAGCTGTGTTTTTTTGTTTAGTGATAGTTGTTCATGAGTCCCTTGTTTGTCTTGAACAGTTAAACTGCCTGCTGTTCTTCGAAAATATCCTTCAGGTCCCACAAATTCTTTGGTTTTCCAGCATTTTATGTGTATTTAAACCCTTTTAAACAATGACTGTATGATTTTGAGATCAGTCTTTTCATACTTAGGACAACTGAGAGACTCATATGCAACTATTACAGAAGGTACAAACACTCACTGATGCTCCAGAAGGAAAACAATGCATTAAGAGTCAGGGGGTGAAAACTTTTGAACGGAATGAAGATGTGTACTAAGTTTTTTTCCTAAATATCATTTTTTTCCCTTTAGTGCTGCCCTTCAGAAGCTATAGAAGATACTTACATGTTTCCCACAAGACAAAATAAGTTAAACTTACCCTGAACTTCAAATTCAAAATGTATCATTTTTCCTTCTGGAGCATCAGTGAGCATTTGAACCTTCTGTAATAGTTGCATATGAGTCCCTCAGTTGTCCTCAGCGTGAAAAGGTGGATCTCAAAATCATACAGCCATTGTTGGAAAGGGTTCAAATGCACAAAAATGCTGGAAAACCAAAGAACAGCAGGCAGTGTTCAGGACAAACAAGGGACTCATGAACAACTTATGAACACCAAACAAAAAACAGCTGTGGATCATTCAGGTAACAACACAAGAATCAAGTGTATGTAAACTTTTGAACGGGGTTGTTTTTCAACAATTATTTTCTCTAGTTGACTATATGGCTTATTCAGGTCAGTAATAAATAAACAATAACATGCACTTTGCACAATCCCTCTTATTTTGGTTAAATTAATTCACATTTTGCAGATTCTGAAAGGTGTGTAAACTTTTGACTTCAACTGTAGATTATCATTCATGATTTTTCATTATCATGATTTGCCAGACCTATTTTGTGAAAAGTTTTGGATGTTTTAACAATTTAAGGTTAGTATAGCTGGAAACAGAAGAACAAATGAAAAATATAAGATTGTGATTTTGGAGACACAATTTGACATGACTTATTAAGAATCTTATTAATATCATATTTTTGTTGTGCATTAGTAATGTTATAAGTTATCTGGCTGTCAACATTACATATAAAATGAGGTATGAAATATCAGGAGGTAAAAGAAAGTTGAAGTCGTATAGGAGATTTTGTACCTTTCGTATTGATTTTTCACATGGCGAATATATGCGTCTGGCATTTGAGTGCTAATGCACCTGAGCCCTTGAAACAGGATGCATGATAAAAATAATCCTCTGTGGGAGCCAGCAATGCTAATCAATACACTTCCAGGCTTGGCTGCTAACATTAGCTTGGAAGGCTAAAGTGGCTAGATCTTAGAGATTAAATTCATTGTGTCGGCTGGGACTTGTTTTGCCTTTGCTTGCATTTGTGTGTAATCAAACAGACAGGTAGTCCCAGTCGACTCATTTAGCTCTGTTGTTGTTGTAGTTTAAGTGTGTTCTTGGCTATTTGTTCATTTATGTGTGTGAGCGTGTGTGCGCACATGTTGCCATTTTCTGCTCATTATCTCAAAGGGCTGCTGGGAAAGATTCACCTGAGTCTCTCACGACCTCTTTGCCATTTTTGTTGTTGTAAATGGAGAGAAAACACAGCCCCTGATCAGGCTATCAGTGTTCCTCGGAGCATGAGAAAGCCAACATAATGAATGATCAAAGGAACAAGCTAACTTGCTAATGCAGGAGCGGTAAGCTGTACGTGGTTCATTGCAACAAATTTGGCAGCACATACAAACAGTAAAATTTAAGCTGTTTAGGATTGGTGATGTGTGTCTTAATTTTAAACCATGTTTTCCTATTCCAGCTGAATATGCAAAGACTGCTAGATGTAAATGAGTCTCTAAGCTGTTTGTTGTTAATGTACAATTTGCTGACAGGAAAACTGACGGGAAGTGATGTGATTTGATCAGATTTGATCAGTAATGTCAGAGTCATGAACGGATCATTTTTTGGGAGTTGAATCTTTTCAATGAATCACCCTGTTGAAAAAAACAGCATATGCTGGTTAGGAAGGTTTTGATGCTGGGAGGCTGGTTTTAGCTGATCCTTAGCTGGTTTATGCTGGTCCTTAGCTGGTTTAAGCTAGTCCAGCACATGACCAGCTAAGGACCAGCATAAACCAGCAACGGACCAGCATAAACCAGCCAAAATCAGCATCCCAGCATCAAAATCTACCTAACCAGCATATGCTGTTTTTTTCAACAGGGATTTGAGCCAGTTTCCAAAACTGGTCTGACTTTAAACAATTCACGAATCTGGTTGAATCAGTCAGTGATTTTTTGAGTCAATAGCTGTGACAATAAATCAGACGTTTGAAAGATGCAGTTCTTGGATTCATGAATCAGTTACCCAAAATCAAGGATTTAACTGGAAATATGTTAATGAGTTGACTGTTTCAACATAAATATGTCATTGCTTTCTGTCTAATCCTTGGAGTAGATATGACTGTAAGTTATACAATTCACACGAAAAAGCTAGTGTAGTTTTTTCTTGTGTTAGTTTAATCAAAGCTGGTGAATACTAAGATGTTTAGAGATTAATGTTTGATTCTGAAAGCTGGCAAGAGCTAATGGCTAATGCTAATGGTGTTGTGCAGTTGTTGCTAATAGACTATTTGCTAACAGGAAATGATGTGGGGAAAGGAGTAAACTACCCAAAACTGATTTAAGCACTTATCTACCTATCCGATATAGCCTTCCAACTTTTGTTTATTAGTATGACATTTCAGTAGTAATGTCAGAGTCATGAACGAATAATTTTTTATGGAGTTGAATCTTTTCAAGGAATCATTTGAGCCAGTTTCCAAAACTTGTCTGAACGATTAATTGGTTTTTGAGTCAATAACTGAATCATGAATCTAAGAACTGTATCTTTCAAAGATCTGATTCACAGTTACCCAAAAACCAAGGATTTGACTGGTGGGCTGAACAGCATTTGATTTATTAGCCAAGTAGCAGAAATGTTCAAACAAAACATTGGAAATATGTTAATAAGTTGACTGTATGACAGTTTTAAGATAAATACATTATTTCCGTCTAACACATGCTAACGCTGCTGTTGCAAGCTGTGCTGTTTGTTGCTAATAGACTATTTGCTGACAGGAAAACCGACAGGAAGCGATGTGGAGGAATGAGAAAAAGACCTAAAACCGATTTGAGCACTTAGTTACCTATCCAATAGGAATGGGACGATAAATTGATTCATGGATCGATTCTAAGATCTTCCGAATCGTGATTCTCTTTGGAATCGATTCTGAGCTTAGATTTTAACAGCAGATGGTGCTCTAATCTAGTTTTTATCCGCACACTCAAACGCTCACGAAGAAGAGTACTTCTGCGTTCCGCTGAGTCATGTAATTTCACCTTGGCTCAGAATGCTTTTATGGCGTGAGATTAATGTAAACACAGCCCACTGTGAACACCCTTGAAGTTCGGTTCAAACATTTCGAACTGTATGAATGATTATTTTAGGTTCAAGTGCGTGTAAGGATTTGGAAACAAGCAAAGCATGGTTTCTAAAGCAAGCAGTGCCATCTGCTGTTCAAAACTAATCTCAGAATCGATTTGAGAAAGAATCACAATGCGTTCGGAAAGTTTCAGAATCGATGCTGAATCATTTCTCGAACCGCGTTGCGACGATTTATCACCCCATCCCTACTATCTAATATAGCCTTCTAACTGTTGCCTATGGCATTTCTGTAGTAATGTCAGTCATGAACTAATCATTTTTGGGAGCTGAATCTTTTCAATGAATCATTTGAGCCAGTTTCCAAAACTTGTCTGAACGATTAATTGATTTTCGAGTCAATAACTGATTCATGAATCTAAGAACTGCATCTTTCAAACATCTGATTCACAGTAACCCAAAAACCAAGGATTTGACTGTGGGCTGAACACAGGGTTGCCAGGTTTTCACAACAAAACCCTGCCAACTGCCACTCAAAACTAGCCCAAGACTAGCCAACTGCATTTCAAGGGGGGTTCCCCGGTAAAATTTGGATTCCAGAAGCTAAATATCACATTACCGTGGCCGCTTTAACCCGTGGACATGAAAAACAACCCGCGGCAACAGCGTTAAAGTAGCCCAATTTCACAGGAAAACTGTGGACTTGGACACTAGCTGAACAGCAAGTTGCTTTATTAGACAAGTAGAAGAAATGTTAATCAGTTGACTGTATGACAGTTTCAAGATAAATACAGAAGGACAAAACTGTGTAAAATTAAAATGTGAAAAGGCGAAGCATGATGAATTTAGTATTGTTTAATGTAAATAAGAATTATATTTAGGATCCTCATGTCTTTTTTTTTAATAAGCTGAGAGTCAAAACTAATCAATTTTTGTGATTGCATTTGGTGCTGCACAAAAAAGTATTTTAAGAAACACTAAGTCATTAAAAGCTGTTTTAATTATAATACAGACCGCCTAAAACAATCTGTTAAACCTTTTTTCAACAAGTATAAGCAAATTCCCTAATTGAGTCTCACAATGCCCCACAAATCTCTAATTCACGTTAACAGAATTTAAGGCTACAGTACGACCTATTTTACCAGGGAAACTCCCATAAGCATTATATATTGTTGCTGCTACATTTCTGTGGCTCATCTCATTATGAATTCTTATCACCATATGAAGTTTCCATGCACAGTATGAGAGAGTGAGATAAGGTTGGGGTTTAAAATCATTTTAGGCCTGGCCATTGTGATAAAAATTATAACCTCTCCTCTTATCTTTCAAGCGCAAGAGAGGAATCATCTGATGTAAAGGTATGTTTTTGCAAAAAGAAACTACAGAGTGCTGCTTTGTTATTGGCTCAGCTGTTGAGCTGCTTTGCTCTCATTGGTTCACTCAATCCGTGCTTCACTCTGATTGGCTCACAGCTTGCCCGGGCCCATAGAGACGACTGTTGGGGATTACCAGAAAGCTGCCAGAGCCACTGTTTACATTTGTGAGATACCCTCAGGTTTCTGTTTACCTCAGACACTATGAACCCCTGCAGTTATGTGTCCTTTTTCTTTTTGTAAGGCCCGCCAGCTAATATAGAGGGATTTAGCAACAGGAATTTAAATCACAGCAGGTTACGTCTCTCCTGTCCCACCTTATGGTGAGTGACACTTCATATTAGCACATAATGAGGAGTGTGATCATCGAATGATGGGGACAAAAATGGATTTATGGCTTTAATGACTTCATGAAGAGATATAACCGCTCAGTTTAAGGGGGAGAAAGATACTATTTATACATATAAACATACAGAAATATAGTGCCCTTCTCTAAATCCCTAATGAAAAAAAAATACAAACCGTTACAGAATTTCAAATGGTTTTACTGGTTATAATAGGAATTGTAATTGATTATCTTCTATAGACCAATTTGGAGTAGACATCACAGATACGTTTTCTGCCATTGTGGTGTCAGAAAAACACTGGTAACAAGTGGAGTGAAACGGGGAAAAATAAGAGATAAAATGTTGTGCCTTTGGATGTCAGAATCAGAATGCAATTTTTTTTTATAGAACACTGTCGTGAAAAACGCCATTTGAAGCTAAACGCAGACCTTTAAACGGACAGACTAATAATAAATGAAACCTGCTATGATTGCTCCACTTTTAAAGCATAAATTTGATTTAAACAATATACGTCTACATAATATTCACATAAGCAGTTCATAGGGAACATATTGTATTAGCCCTACAGTTAAAGCATGAAATACTATTTAAAACTTTAACATTTTACATATACCTATTTTATCTCACAATTCTGACTTTTTTTTTTTTTCTCGCAAATGCAAGTTTATGTCTCGTATTTCGGTCTTTATAACTCAATTTAACTCAACAATAGCAAGTTTGTTCATTCTGAGGTGGAAAAAGCCAGAGGTGTGGGATATAAATTCAAAAGAAAGAATGGCAAGTTGATTTTTCTTAACAGAACTGTAAGATACAATCTCGGAATTGCGAGAATAAAGTCAGGATTTTGAAATATACATTTAAATTTACCTTTTTTTATTCATTTAATCCATGGTTTCCACAGACTGCCACTTGAAAACGGTCTTTTTTGCCGTCACATATATAGGCTCCGCCCATAAAACTGTCATCACTGTTTGCAAACACCGAAATGGTTGGTCGTTTGTTAAAACCACTAAATCATATTGAAATGTCCCAAAACACACTAAAGGAAACCATTTTTTTATTTAATGGATAAAAGTTGATGGTTTGTAATATTTGTATTGGTATTTTGTAGTGGAAACCATTCAAATTTCTGTAATGCTTTCTGCTGTTTTTTCCAGCAGTGATGACAGGAATGTTTTTTAATTTTTCCTGATGTGTGTACAGTGTTTGTTTAATTTTTGTAAACTGTGCTTTGATTAATTTATTAAGAGAATCGTATGTGACATCTAGTGGCGAAAAAATTTTATGACACTGCTTGATAGAACGTAACCGGAAGCCTGTTAAGTAGCAGAGGAAAGGATGCGTTTTTTGTGATGTTCCTTTTGAATGCACATCATTGTTTTCCTCTAATCCTTGGAGTAAATACGACAGTAAGTTATATATTTCATAGGAAAAAGCTTTTTTTTTTTTAATTTTCTTGAGTTAGTTTAATTAAAGCTGGTGGTTATTGAGATGTTTAAAGAGTAATGTTTGATTTTGAAAACTGGCACGAGCTAACGGCTAAAATGCTAACGATGCCATGCAATCCCTTTTTAAGCAAGTACAGGTTGTTAATACATATTGGTTGTTTATTTGGTTATTTGATAAATGTAAAATGTGATGGAACTTTTTTCTTGTTAGCTATCTGTCAGTGCTTTTTCAGAACAATATTGCAAGGACAGAATACCAGAATTTTCTTATATTTTTAATGCATTTTCATCAGTTTTAGACACGTTTCCAGTGGACAGTAACATATTTTTAATGTTTTTCTGGCTGAATGTCTGACAGAACGACACTAAACAGACTGTAGTTGTATCTGCCTTGTTTTAACTTGGTTAATTTGATTATAGTGTTTCTAAGTTCTTTTAAAGGGCTTTGCACTTATGTCACGGTTTGGTCAGTTACCTGGATGCGCGGCCATATTGGAGATACTCAGATGTGAACAACAGCACGGTTAATGTACTATTAAATATGTTGTTCTGCTAATTTATGCTGTCCAAAACACAGAACAAACGTGCGGAGGTTGCTAAATCATATAGGGAAGGACTTAGTAAGCAGGAAAGGGCACAATATTTTGACAAACTTTTCAACTGTTAAAAGTCAGTAGGTGGTAAAGATACATACGAGCAGTATTAATTAAGATATTAGTCTAATATTTCACCTACCTAACCGAAAATAAGCACAAACACGAATGTTGTCAATACTCTCGCCCTGGAAATCCTGGTTTAATTTGGCCAACCACAAACGCCTTCTTTCCTCAGACAGTTTTTTGCACTCTTCTCCTTGATTTGTTATAACTTTTTTGACAGTCTGTAGTACTCCATATGTTTTTCTCAGTCCGACCGATTAGAGCAGCCCAAAACATGACAATAACTGACTATTTTCAGCAGCAATAATCTACAAAATTTGCAAGTATCATTCGGTTCAGTGGCATTGTTTACTTCACTGCCGCTAATATGGCAGACTGATGACGCATCGTGAAAACGCTCGTTTAGTCGTTTAGTAAATATGGAGTTTATTCAGAGCAGCATTAATATATTGTATTGATCACCCCCCAAAAAAAGTATTTTCAATGTTTTGCAACATAAACAATTAAAAATCCACAGAAAAACGATCAAAGCCACAGACTGGTTGCTGTTTATTCTGTTTAAAGTATATTTACTTGAAGTCAAACCAAAATGATTTACCTTGTAAATGTGGCACTTTTCTTTCTTTTATCTGTTGAGAATTGCTTAGATGGTGAAAAGCATCTCTACATGACAAGTTTTCGAAGGGGACGGGCTAAAAAATAATAGGGATTAATGATGTCAGCACAAAGTGAAATATGTTTTAGAGGCAAGGCACAATATTCCTTTTTGATGAGAGATTACGAAGACAAATTTTTCTTTCTTAGGAATAATGTGCTTCGTTCACAATAAGACCAAGCACTTGTGTTGAGAAAGTAAATTGGGACAATTTCAAGTTGACTTCAAAATTCTAGTAATATCCTTTCACACTTTACTTTTCATAGTTTGCCGCTGTCCTCGCTTGAATGATTTCTTTTCTACTTTTACAGACGCACACAAGACTCAGAGAGGAAGGAACAAAACAGAGACGGAGAGCGAGCGCTAAGATCCATCCTGTCAGCGTAATCATTCATAATGTGTTTTTTTTTTTGAGACGTAACTCACACAGTGTCTCGGTGTCAGTCTCTTTTGCGTCTGTTGTGGCTTCTGCAATCATCTCCGAGGAGGTGAGTAATGGCCACAGCGGGGAAAGAGGAAGGCATCAGATATTCAACACATCGAGTCATCTCTCCTCCGCTGTCTGTACCTCAGGAGGATCCACGAACTTCAAGAAAACATTAGCCTTGCAGATAAAGATGTGCTCCTAAAAAGCAACACAAGAGATGCGCTTTGAAGATGAAGGCACCCATCCATCTTCATCAGATTAACGGAAAATTGAACGGAGATCGCAAATGGCATGTTTCGGATCCACTCAGTACTGACGATTTTTTTTATTTTTTTTGTAGCTCAACCACAAAACAACCCACATTTAAAGCTTATTTTGACCAAGAACATGTGAACTTTTGGTCTCATCGTGTTTGTCACCCATCATCCGTAAAAAATTAATTGTGAAAACCTGTTCACGCAGGAAGCAGCTGCACAGCAGAGGGTATTAAACTTGCCCATCCATTCGAATTTGTTATGATGAACTTTGGGGCCGATAACTCGCAACCCAAGCGTCCAATTACGCAGTAGACTGCGGGGCCACTTTAGATTTAATTAAAGGCAAGAAAACTAATATTACTTGTCACCGCACCTGACGGAGCACGATCTCGGCGAGGCTTGCTGCTCATTAGCGGATTGGGACAGGAAGTCGCACCTCAATGATGTACCGTTAGCATCATCCTGACAGACCATCGCAGAATATTATGCAATATGTTTTCATACGCTGAAAGTGAGAAAAGAGGGAGGGAAGGAGACGGAGAGAAGATTTGTGGAAAGAAAAGAACAAGTAGTGCTAGACAATGACTTTATAAAGGTTATTTTTAAATCAAATACATATACATTACCAGTCAAACCTTTTTTTAATGTTTTTTTTTTTTTAAAGAAGTCTCTTCTGCTCACCATTTGTTTGATCCAAAGAACAGCAAAAATAGTAAAATTCTGAAATGTTTTTACCATTTAAAATAACTGTTTTCTATTTAAATATTTTTTTAAATGTAATTTATTGCTGTGATTTTAAAGCTCCAGTCACATGATAATAAATTATTATTATATTTATTATTATTATTATGTTGAAAACAGCTGAGTAGAATTTTTTCAGGTTTCTTTGAAGAATAGAAAGTTCAGAAGAACAGCATTTATCTATAATATAAATCTTTTGTAAGATTATAAATGTCTTTATCATCACTTCGGATCAAAGCATCCGTGCTACATAAAAGTATTAATTTGTGTGTTTGTATATTATAAAATGCTGATCTCTGGATCTTTCTATTCATCAAAGAATCCTGAAAAAATTGTACTCGACTGTTATAAATATTGATTAATAATAACAACAATACTACTACTACTAATAAATATTTCTTGAAAATATCAGCATATTAGAATCATTTCTGAAGGATCATTTGATACTGAAAACGACTAATAATGCTTTAAATTTAACGTTGATAGCAGGAATAAATTACATTTTAAAATAGAATAGAAAGCGGTTGTTTTAAATAGTAAAAATGTTTTTTGTTTTTGCTGTATTTTGCATCAAATAAATGCAATCTTGGTGAGCGGATGAGATTTAAAAAAAAAAAAAAACATTTGACTGGTAGTGTAATTTGAATATAAAATTATTTTTATAAAACATAGATTTTCCTAATATAAATTTTCAAGTATACTTAGTACTTAATTAAAAATGAATGTAAATACTTTAATATATGAACATTTTAATATTAAAATTGATGTAAAATATAATAATATATCATTAGTACATAATTATAATGATTTTAATATATGAACATTTTAAAATTATAATCAAATATTTTAATTAATGTACATTTTAATATTAAAAATATAATGTAATATAATTAGAAATGTACAAATATTATTACAATTATTTTATAATAGAGTTCTCATTTTTCAACACAAGTCATTATACATCTATATGAATAAAATTATAAAACTAAATGTTAAAATTAACTGACTTTATATCTGATTTGTAACAAATTGTACATTGAAGTGTCACACCAGGTTAGATGCCACTGATTTTCAGTAAATAACATCCAAAAATTTTGGTCTCTATGTACTGCTAAATATTCTTTAAAATGTCTAATTTTAATGTTGCATGATAAAATCACAAAGGATATGGATTTGAAACGACATGAGGGTGAGTACATGATGCCAGTTTTCTGTTTTGCATGACGTATTCCTTTAATTGGCATGAAAATGACATGATATATACTTTTAAATGCTAAAAATATGCTTCATTTTCGTTTTTCTTTTGATTTCAGGATTATATGTGATCTGGACGTGTTTTCATGAGATTCACCCTGAGGCTCATAATATCCTCGGTAATTGGTTTCGGTCAGTCACGACTGAGTATATTTCCTATAAAATGACAGCAAAGAAAAAATTAGAGCCAGCAAAACATATTTCTACTCATTACAACCGTCTCTCTGTGGAAGACCTGCGTCGATCCCTGAGATGTCAATTATGATCATCTGTCTCTTTCATAACATACAAAAACCATGAGTCAGGGATTACAAGGAAGGCAGAAAGAGCGAGACACCGCTGACTATATGGCCTCTAAAGACTGCGGAGGTTTTAGGATGTATTATAAGCCGTGTCCCTCGCCACAGCTTTAATTGGCTCAGTTTCTCTTTTGTGTCAGATATCACAATACCATGAATTAAGGGCTGCTTTATTACCGCCCGCATCTCCGCCACACGAGCTCTCCCTGACTAATTGAAAAGTGGTGGAACAAGGAAAGCAATTTACTCACCTAGAAATTACTTTTCATGATAACAATGCCATTTTTCAAAGCCAGGCGCTCCCGTCCACAGTCCCACTTCTTAAGAGGGAACCATTATTTGTGTCGGTGGGAGAAGAAAAGCCTATTTGCATTCCATTACAAGTCCAATTGGCACCCGGCAATGAGGAAGAGCATAGCGGGAAGAAACGGAGAGATACATATTTCACACCGTCTTGGGAAAATCTTGCACTTTGTGCTTAAGTTGCACTGATGCGGTGTTATTGGGGAAAAAATCTTTAGAATACAAATTCGATTTTTTTGCCTAATTTTGTACTTATAGGTACAGAAGAAGGCGAAGGCAGGATGTTGCGAGCCAGATTCGATTCATTCATTCATCCAGTTGATGTGAAAACATTTGAGTAGAATCCAAAAATGGCAGCGTTACCGCCAAATGCCTTTTGTTTTCTTTCTTCATTGGATGGACATTGTGGACATTGGAAGGACATTATGTCTAGACATATCATTTCAATGCAACATATTTTAGTGCGTATCATTTTTCATTACATATCACTTCAAAGCAACTTTACAGTAAATAGTACCTTAATGCCTCCAGTAACCGAGAAAATGTAACTGTGACACAATTTTGTTTCCCAGCAGACTTAAAAAAAACCTGTGCACCTGGACTCCCGGAAGTTGCATAGCAGTCAGGCAATCTGTTTGAAGCTTGTGATTTTTACAAATGTGCTTAAGTTTTGTATGCAGAACACATTAGACTGTGGGCCATGTTTTAGGTTAAGAAACAGGATGAAGAACTATTAAAACCTTCCCATTTGGGCAGCTCAGCAAGGAGCTATGAATCTCAAACTTTGTATTTTAGGTCTGGAGATGTCATTTTTTCATGAGACTAAAAACCATATTTACAGTTTTTCAGTGATCGCATTCAGCTCTTTGTGTCATTAAGATCAGACAGGTCAGGGAGTGAAAGAAATTAATTCATGAATATATTAGTCTGTTTGGGCTCATTAGAGTGATGAGATGCTAATTTATGACGAGTGTAGGTTTATTTATAGCCCAAGAGTGGTGTAAGCACATCTCTTTAGACTTCTAAGTGAAGGATAGGGATCTTATATTATCTCTTTGCAAGCAGTAAGTTGTCTGATTGTCCGTAGAAAACCCTGGACGGATGGCCCATTCTGGTACTTAAAGTTTAAGGCCCCACTGTGAAACTGTTTGCTTGGAGAACTCCGGTTTAATTCGTCCAACGTGGACACGAGAGGAATTGTATCCGTCCGACGTGGACTCGAGAGGGAAATAAAGAAAATAATTGGCTTTTTGGTTTCCAAACAAGAAGAACAACTTCAGCTGAGCAAGACAAATCCAACCTATCCCAGAGCTCATGGGACAGCCGGCTAAACTGTTATAGCCAGAAGTTTATTCTCAAACCAAAGACGTGAAGTAAGTAAAGCACTTTCGATATTGCGTTTTTTAAAATACCATTTTGTCAGTCTCACTTTTTCTGTACATTTCAGGTTCGATAGCTTCATAAAAGTCTGATTACATAGCATTTTCGATGGTGCTTCAAAGGTCACTAGAGGTTGAGTGAGTACATGTGCATTTCCCGCTTGGTCTTCCCCATGGGATTGCTACACAAATATTAAACTTCACAAGATTTTCCAGGTTTCTGGGTCTTGAAACAAACTAAACCTTCAGCACTCAATGGAAGGTCACGTATCGAGGAATGGCCTTCATGTTCTCTAAGGATTCTCAAGGATCTTGTACAATGTAATTCGTACTCCTGTATGCTCCCACTCCATCATTTGTGCCATTGTTTGCCAGGTTGTGTGTGCAGGTCAGTCATCTTTGCCAGACCACACAGTGAAGCCTCAGGTTGAGAAGGTTTCATTGATGCTCAAGTGTACAGGATTCTCAGGTATGCATAGAAAGCATTGCCACTGAGGTGACTTTCTATAAGACTGCCTCCAAAACAATCTCTTCTGCAATCTCTTCACCGTCCAATGTAGCCAACCTTGCTCTTGGAGGGGTACCATCCTTCAGAGTTTAGTTCCAACCCTAATCAAACCCATTCATGGTGTTCAGGATTATGTGAAAATAACCAGCAGGTGTGCTGGAGTAAGGTTGCACCGGCAGCAGGAATTCTAAAGTGGCCGACAACAACGTCTTTATTTTCGGCATTTATAAACATCAACCGGTGAGTGGAGGACGCCATCATCAGAGCTGTTTTAGTTGTTTGTTGTGAGTTTTATGATAACGGAGATGGAATCTAAACGCATAATTTATGCAATTGAAAGAGCATGAAAATCTGACTAAATCTCGTATGACAACTTGCAGAGTTATATATCATCGAGGCTGAGAAAAGAACAAAACGCTACAGACAAATGGTAGCTACATGCCGGTATCACTGTTTGCCATGTTTGTGGAGTAAATATTTTTACATGGCTTTTTAAAAATGCCACTTAGCCAGTGTTTCGTAAGCGTTTGACAAATCAGCATAAACTAACAGCACTAGCTGCGTTTCCATTACCCTTCAAATTGTGCAAACAGAAATTGCGAATTGAAAATATTGAGTAATTGAAAATTGCCTGGAAATACTCCAACTTCGCAGAAACTCTCATATCTTGCAAAAATGTTTTTACCCTTGCATGAGGTGGTTTTTTAGGCAGTTCGAAAAAGGAATATTTTGCAAAACTGCAATGGAAACAACATTTTTGCATTTACAGGCCACCTTGCGTGTGTAAAAGTCACATGATCATTATTTAATGTACTGTAACCTCAAAAAACACCTCATACTGTATGTGGCCACTTCCACAAGCATTGACTACACAGTGGTTAAATATGTGGCTTTCTTTGCCATTAAAGCCTACATAAGCCTTTATTTACACTGCACAAGTCTGCGGAGCTGATCGTGGGCACTCCAGTCAATGCTTGTGTTTATACCAGGTGTGCTGCAGCACTTTTCAGAAGCGGCACTCCAGACTGCTTCTGTAAAGATTGATGCCTAAGTCTCCTACAATTAAATTAATGGCTAGTGCAGTGGCTGCAACACACGTAAACCTAGCTACATCCATCGCCGTGACTTATTGTGAGAGGAAAAAAATACTTTTAGTTGCATAACATCAGTTAATGGAAACGGTGTCATTTTGCAAGTTTTTTTTATGGACATTTATAAACTATCGCAAGTTTTGCGCATATGGAAACATAGAACTGTTTTAGACCCTACTCTGAAGTATGAGCTAATTTAGTTCCCCCAAACAGTGTTCCTAGAACCAAATATGTTCCTAGTTCCCGCAGTGTAAACACGCCAAAATGTAGGTACTTCCGTCAATAGTTCTAGGAGCTATGAAAAGGTTCCTCCAGTGCGAAAGCCCCTTATCATTACCTTCCACAAGTATGAAAACAGGAAAGCAAAGCCAAAACCTGGATATTTTAGGCAATATGGAAATCCTGGCCAGGATGTGTCTGGGAAAAATGACACGTATGGTCACCCTAGTTCAGGGGTCACCAGACTTGGTCCTCGAGGGCCGGTGTCCTGCAGAGTCTAGCTCCAACTTGCCTCAACACACCTGATTGGAAGTTTCAAGTACACCTACAGTAGTAAGACCTTGATAGCTGGCTCAGGTGTGTTTGATTAGGGTTGGAGCTCTGCAGGACACCAGCCCTCCAGGACCAAGTCTAATGACCCCTGCCCTAGTTGAAACCAAAATCTACAGGAAAATAACCCTGTAGGACAGGGATGGGCAACTTTGATCCTGAAGGGTCATTGTCCTGCAGAGTTTAGCTCCAACCGAAAATTAAACACATCTGAACAAGCTAATCAGTGTCTTCCAGATCACTAGAAAGCTACAGAGTTGGAGCTAAATTCTGCAAGACAGTGGCTCTCCAGGACCAAAGTTGCCCATCCTTGCTCAAGGAGTAAGGTTGGTTACCCTTGATTCAATACAAGGGCCACCAGACTCGGTCCTGGTGGGCCGGTGTCCTGCAGTGTTTAGCTCCAGCTTGCTTTAACACACCTGCCTGGAAGTTTCAAGTATACCTAGCAAGACCTTGATTAGCTAGTTCAGGTGTGTTTGATTAGGCTTGGAGCTAAACTCTGCAGGACACCAGTCCTCCAGGACCAAGTGCGGTGACCCCTGCCCTAGCTGAAACCAAAGTCTGCAGGAAAACAACCCTGTAGGACAGGGATGGCCAACTTCATTCCTGAAAGGCCACTGTTCTGCAGAGTTTAGCTGCAATCCTAATCAAACACACCTGAACAAGTTAATCAGTGTCTTCTAGATCACTAGAAAGCTACAGGCAGGTGTGCTTGATTAGGGGTGGATTTAAACTCTGCAGGACAGTGGTCTTCCAGAACCGAAGTTGCCCATCCCTGCTCTAAGAGTAAGGTGGCAAACCTTGATCCAAGTCAAGGGGTCAACAGACTCGGTCCTGGAGGGGAGGGTTCCTGTAGAGTTTAGCTCCAACTGGCCTCAATACACCTGCCTGGAAGTTTCAAGTATACCTAGCAAGACCTTGATTAGCTAGTTCAGGTGTGTTTGATTATGGTTGGAGCTAAACTCTGCAGGATACCGGCCCTCCAGGACCAAGTTTGATGAACCTTGATCCGGTGCATATTGTCCACCAGTTTTTCTGGTGTTTTGTAACCCAGTGGTTAAAAACCACTTTCCTAGAGCCCCAGAAACATGGTTGGGAGCCACTGATATAATCGTTAACAGGGCCACTGAAAGAGTTTCTCCACATCGGCCTATTCTCGTGGTGTCATCAGATAACCCTGCCCTTTAGTTTGTCCGAACCGGATATGAATGAAGAGGGCATAAGTTGTTTGTAAGCTACTCAACTCCACTGATATTACCTCTTACAAGCTGCAGCCATGGAATAACAAACAAATATCATAAAATTCCTCACACTTCAGGTTAAAAACGCACCTTGTAGGCTTTACCCCAAGTAGAAGTTTCTTGGCCAGAATAAGCTGAGAAGTGGCCAGAAGTTAAAAGTCTGGCTAGACGAGTTGATTTCCACAGCGGGTTCTTATCAAGTATTCATGGGCAGTTTGTTTCTGTGGGGATAAGGAAGTATGTTAATTCAGTGTAGGCAAGGTACAGGTTTGTGCCAGCGTGCACAGGTGTTCCGGCTATATGGGTCTTAAATGCTGCCAGGAACAAATTACCTGAAGCCCTGCAACTATGGATCTAGACTGATCACTCTTACACATGAATGTTTTTAAACCTTTTCCAATGCACCATTAAGCCTTGGCAAAGCGGCTGGAAGGTAATTGCCACTCATTACACGTGAAATCCCAAACAACACACTTTGAGTTGATTGAAATTCAAGTGGCTGAATTTGAAAGTCATCTTTTATCGCAAATGGTTTTACTGCCATAGAAATCCACTTGTGCATTTCAAATGAAAGTTTCCAAGCGAAACATTAGTCCAAATCAGATGCTATTAGATAAATTCCCTTAACTGCCAATTCGTAAGACATGCGATGTTTTGTTTTTCCATTTGAAATGATTTATGTTTTTTTTTTTTTTTGCACCCAACATGCGTAGATCTCAGAATTTATTAATTTAAATGAGTAGAAGTCATTCTTCCCTGATAAATATAACTTCAAGCCAGTTTTATTTCAAAAAAAGGCTCAAAAGACTTGTGTTGGAGCAAAAATTCCCAAGGTGTCCTGCTTTGTTCCTGCTTTTTTACTGCTACAGTGGCTGCGCATTGATCTGTGTCCAGAACAACATGCTGTTTTAACCTCGCTACATGAAAGTATTGAAGCGCACGGCTTACTGTGTCTCCATATTTATGAACCTGGCAATAACAGAAGAAATTTGAGTGTCCGTTGGGTTTTTAGTACAGTACGTTGGCTGTGTATCTGTGCCCACCAGCCGCAGCAAACAGGAAGCAAGTTTACGATAACAGGAAGTCAAGGAGGAATAGAACTCCGCCCTTACAGTTACAGCTCAAAAAAATATAAACAGATTTAAGTTGCATTAAATTAAATAGACTGACACTTTAACACTTTAGTACAGTTTGTTAGTACATGTATACACAGATTTTTGGTCACTCATTTTTGGTCAAATCATCTTAATTTAAATAATGTATAAATATAGTATAATAAGTTAAATAAAATAGAAAAGCGTACACGAAACTGGGAAGCGCGAACGATTTTCAAAACCGCGAATTCTTTCCAGAATTAATAAGATTTTCAAAATATTTTGTACATTTAAAAATCATTAAAAGTTCTACGAAGTCATTTAGGGTTAGGGTTAGGTTAGGGTAGCAAAGACACCAATTTGTCTTGGCTACAGTGTCAAAACTCGAATGGGATTTGCCCTGGTGCTTTGCAGAAACCCAAACAGTGAGCCAAGATGCATCTGTATATATGTGTGTGTGCGCGAGAAACAGCGGTGTTATGATACAGTAGAAATACGGAGGCCTTAGGGCAGATTTCTGTTTGTGTGTGTGTGTGTATTTCTGCATGCGTTTGTATAATATAATGAAGCCTGAGTTCACCCTCGGGCACACATTTCTCCTGGGAAAGACAGCGAGTGGCTGAAGTCAAAGTTCAGAGCTCGACGAGGACAGCCAGAAAGCATAAATATACACATACTCGCAGAAGAGTTTTGATGTCTTATTTATGGTGCTGTCATTGTTTATTATCAAGTGGCTATATAAAGCATAAGCAGGCAGAGAATTTGCAGATTTTGTGCTGAAGTAGAGTATACTCGCATACGTATTCACACATTTGGCACACACAACAAAATGACAACTTCTACTGCTGTATGTAAAGTTTTATTGTATTTATTACGTTAAAACTTAAAGTCCTATAAAGATACTGTTTAGTTCTCTTTTGACTTTTTTTTATTCTTTGTTTTTTTTCCTCCTGTTTGCTTTCTGAATGGCAAATAGGCTGTCACATAAACTCAAAGCAAAAACAAGACTGTAACAGCAGTGTAATTTGCGCTGCCTCATTGTCCTCCTTCCCAGCATTCCTTCAGTCGTATGTCCATGGGACATCAAAAGCTTTTCTTTCTCATACTTTTTTTTTTTTTTCCCCAGTATGCATTCTTTGCAGAAGATGCAAATTTTCTGTGTGCATAGAATAACCAGATGACCTACAGCTGTCAAAATGTATAGTATATTACACATCATAAATATATATGAGCCTTTCAACAGAATTGGACCAAACTGTCCCACAAACACATTTAAAAAGCATTTAACTATTCAGATTCAGATCTTAAATGTTTACTAAGATCCTTCTATTATCTATTTAAACAATAATTAAAATTTTAGTAAGCTTATATATATAATATATATATAGTCATCATTTATTGGGTTCTTTCAAATGGGAGGTGGCTGTCCCAAATCCTAAGCCCTAAATTTCAAATTATGAACATGATATTGAATGAATTTTTTGTATTATTTTTTCCCATGGTTGTTCTTTTTTTAAAAAGTAAGGATCAAAAATAAATTATTTTCGATTTTCTTTGTAAATTAGGAAACTTAACTTAAAAAAAAAATGTGTTCCACATTTCACATCACACTGTAAAAAACTATTTGTTGAGTCAACTTAAAATAATTTGTTATCCGGCTGCCTTAAAATTTTAAGTTTAGTCAACTTGAAATGTTACGTTGTACTAAGTGACAACTTAGATATTTGAGTTGATTCAACTTAAAATTTCAAGGCAGCTGGGTAACAAGCCCAGCTTTTAGGTTTAACAAACCAATTTCTTTGTTTAGTCAACTCACTTAGTACAACTTAACATTTCAAGTTGACTGAACTCAACATTTTAAGGCAGCAGGGTAACAAATTATATTAAGTTGACTCAACAAATTGTTTTTTTTTTTTTTTAAGTGTACCAGAACTGTTTATGTTTTAGTCCATTGGCTGAGACTGATTTTAACTACATGCCTAAATTAATGATCATGAAATATTCCTGTTGTCCCTCTCTCTCATAGCTACAAGGTGTGAGTAGATGGGTCTCATCATTTTGAGGTAAATGTGCTCAAAAGTCTGAAAAGTCTGTGTAACTTTAAGGAATGTCACTAACAAACACCATTTTCTGAGCTAGGTTCAAAGGTATCTAAAATTG
>JAHKKF010521317.1:0-19645 GCA_019740295.1 Labeo calbasu
CTTATAAACACTAAATGCATAAATATAAATGTATATATATGTGTGTGTGTGTGTGTGTGTGTGTGTGTGTGTGTGTGTGTGTGTGTGTGTGTGTGTATTTATTTATATACACACATTTTTACTGGTCGCAAAAATTTAAACTGTGTGTTTACATTTTTTATATATATATATATATATATATGTATATTATGGTATAAGTAGCAAATCCCTTTTGTGTTCGCATAGGTCTTTATTTAAAGTTGCATAAATAAGTTCTGTATAACAATTCTGACTTTAGAATTCATAATTGTGAGAAAAAAATTAGATTTGTAAAATATAAAATCAGATTTATGAGATATGAAGTCAGAATTACAAGATATGAGATGAGAAAGTCTTGGAACAATTGAGGAACAATTGCGAGAAATGGTAAATCTTGTGAGATAAAAAGTTTTTACATTATTATTATAATTTTTTTTATAAGCTTACAAAACCTTTGTTATAGCTTTATGTATTATTTCAGTTTTGGGTTCAATAATTGTAGTACTTATTTTACTTAATTGCTGGGGCAGCATTTCTAATTTTCATGTCAGCTCAGAATACTGTATCCCACAATGCAATGCGCACAACGTCCATTTCCAGTGTGGGGAATTACATGTTTGAATACAAAACTGAATTCAAAATGTAAAATTGTAACATTCCTTGCACCATGATGATATCAGCAGGCAGTATACAATATATACTACAAAGTATGCAGTACGTATAGGCTAGTGTTTATTCTGACCATAGCCTGTGTTTGTCTGTCGTGCAGCTGCGCCCGGTGGAGATGAGGTGGCGTTGTACGTGGGCATCGTCATGGCTGTGGTCATGTGTCTGATCGTCTCTGCTATCGTGGCACTGCTTGTGTACCGCAAAACTCATCGACGCTTTCACTCCGACATCATCGACTCATCTGTGCTGAATGGAGGATTCCAGCCTGTCAGCATCAAACAAGCACGCTCAGGTGAGACAATCAACCTTCATTAGTGGATCACTGTTCAGCTCTAATTGGTTAGCTATATATATATATATATATATATATATATATAAGCAGAACTGTTCATCTTCAAGCAACACATACCTGCATTTCATTTTTTTATCCATGATTCAANCAAGCACGCTCAGGTGAGACAATCAACCTTCATTAGTGGATCACTGTTCAGCTCTAATTGGTTAGCTATATATATATATATATATATATATATATATATATATAAGCAGAACTGTTCATCTTCAAGCAACACATACCTGCATTTCATTTTTTTATCCATGATTCAAACGAATTGTGTGAATCATTAGGTTTGTTGGATTTGAAGCAGCGCTGCACAGACCAATTGGTGTATGACATCAAAGTACTGTGAGAGAGGTTCAAAAGCATGCAGGGTCGTCTGCTCTCTAACCGCTCTCGCGGTACTTTGATGTCACACACCGATCGATCTGACGGTGATGATCTTCAAGTCAAACAAGCCCAAGGATTCAATGGACCATTCATAAAGAGAACCGTTTACTTCACTCCTGAATTAATCAGCCATTTGAACGAATCAAATGAATAAATGACTCGATGACTTAATCATTAAGACATTTACCACCACCTGCTGGCAGTTTTAATTTATTATTTAGAGTATCATTTCATTGAAGAAATAATTTCCATAGTAATAAAAATAATAAAAATGATTAAAGGTATAGTTCACCCACACAAAAATGAAAATTTTGTCATCATTTACTCACCCTCATGGTCCAAAAGAGTATATGTAATCAAACTAAATATTGCTTGCTGAAGCTACTTTTTGTAATGTCTGTTTGATGCTTTACACAACAATGACTTTAAATTATCTTTTGGGAGTAATTTCTCAGCCAAATTTGATGTGCAATTAATTTGAGATTAATTAGATTAATTAATCGTCACATCATGTAATTAATTAGATTAAAAAATGTAAGCGGTTATCAGCTCTTATATTATTTATTTATTTTATTTTAAAACTAAAATAAAGGAATTAATACTTTTATTAAGCAAGCATGCATTGAATTGATCTAAAGGGGCAGTAAAGACATTCATAATGTTACAAAAGATTTCTATTTCAAATAAACGCTGATCATTGAACTTTCTATTCATCAAAGAATCCTGAGGGGAAAAAAAGTTTCCACAAAAGTATTACGCAGCACAGCTGTTTTTAATAAGAAATGTTTCTTGAGCAGTAAATCAGCATATTAGAATGATTTCTGAAGGATCATGTGACACTGAAGACTGGAGTAATGATGCTGAAAATTCAGCTTTAAATCACAGGAATAAATTACATTTTAAAATATATTTAAACAGACAAAGGTTACTTAAAATTGTAATAATATTTCACAATATTACAGATTTGTGTTTATGCATACCATATATTTTCATTAATTACAATTACAATTTGGCACTTTCGGAATTCGGATTCGTATTTTGGAATTACGGCAGACCCTCTTAGTCTCAAAATGAAATGCAGTTTATTATTAAGACAGTCAATGGAGTTGATTTTCATTTGGACCCCAGCGTTATTAAAAATATTTCTTCTTTTATGTTCTGCAGAAGAAAAGAAAGTCATAGAGGTTTGGAAAGATATGAAGGTGAAAACATGATGACAGAATTTGGTTTGGAGTGAACTGTTCCTGTAATAACAAATGTAACCAATTTTGAACATCGGTGTCTTTTGTCATATTGCTGTTTTTAACAGATTGAAAGGGATTTTAGGCATGGTAATCATGCAAATCACTATTATGCACATCCTTGAGTGGATTATTGCTTTAGTAAAACATTCAAACAAGCTATTCAGACACAATCTGTTTTACTGCGGCTCTCAGTCAATGCAACAGTTTCAGCAAGGAACTGTGAGAGTGTGTGTGTGTCACCGTAAGACACAAGAATGATTAAAATTCCAATCAAGTGGTGAACGGAATGGAAGGCAGTGTTCCGGTGTTAAATTGTGAGGTGTGTGTGTGTATGTGTGTGAGAGAGAGAGAGAGAGAGAAAGAGAGAGACTCAGGTGACATTTCATCTGAGGAACATTAGAATGCCTGTCACTCTCCAACCTGAACAGGTTATCATTAATGAAGAATCGTCGTTCCGCTCGCTCTCGTATTGTCTCGCTTTTCCCCTCATTTTCCCGCTCGTTTTCTCTGTTAATTAAACATGAAGCGGGCTGTAGGTGTAAATGGCACCCTGTCAGGGCGAAAGCGTCGTGTGGAGACGCTGCGGAGGACATCAACGAATGAGTTGATAAATACAGAGGTAGGGGATGTTTTGATGGTAAAGCGAGACATTCACATCCGTCAGTTTAGCTCTGGTGAAGATCTCTCCCGGGTTCGGACGTGTTTACTTCGACAGGTGTGATGCAATGCAGTGCGGTTTATGCTGTATCGCCGATCGCAGCGTGATTAATGACTTTAACGTGCGCGTCAGGAGTGGGAACGGTGCTCGTGGTGAGTAATGCACACACCTGAGTAACCGAAGAGAGAAAGAGAGCTGGTGTGCGAAGTGACAATCCTCTGTTTAGTCACTGTGGGAAGCTGAATGTTAATGAGCAATCAGTATGGAGATTACCAGCCGCGGGCTACAAGAGTCCTTTACAAGCTCACACTAACACACGGTGATTTTATTTCAAAATAGCACACAACAGAAATACATACATAGGTCTCCCAGAAAATTCATTTACCCACTTTCATGCAGTTACAAACTGTGACTTTCTGGAGCACAGATAGAGATGTTTCAAAGAATCGTCAAGCTGCTTTGTTACATGCATTGAAAGTGTATAGTGGCTGTGTTTACATCCAAATTATGAAAAATCTCCAAAAACAACTTATGGATCGATTTTGTGTTTAAAAATTGTACATTTTATGGAAATTTGATGCAAAATAGAGATGAAAATGGATTTTGAGGCCACTGTGTTTTTTTTATGTAAAAAAATGATTTTGCGGTTGAGAGTGTGTAGATGAAATATTGGTTATTTCATACGAAAATTATGGAAGCTTGTTTCCACCAAGGGATAAAAAATAAAAAGGGAAGTTTACAATTCTGGCTTTTATCTCACAATTCTGAGTTTGTATATCACAATGCTGTCTTTAGAACTTTAGAATTCATAACTGTGAGAAAAAGTGAGAATTACAAGATATAACGTAAAACATGCAAGATAGTCTGAATTATAAAATATAAAGTCAGAATCATGAGATATAAAGTCGGAATTACAAGATGTGAAGTCAGAATTACGGGATATGAAGACGCAGTTACAAGATATTAAGTCAAAATTACGAGATATGAAATCAGAATTCTGAGATATGAAGTCGGAATTACGATACATGAAGGCAGAATTATGAGATATAAAGGCAGAAATGAGATATGAAGTCAGAATTACGATGTATGAAGTCAAAATTACCATATATGAAGTCGGAATTACGAGATATAAAGTCGGAATTACGAGATATGAAGTCAGAATTACGAAATATGAAATCATTTTAACTCATCATCATAACTCATGAAATCATTTAACTCATTTTAAGATATGAAGTTGGAATTACGAGATATGAAGTCAGAACTTTGAGTCATGAAGTCGGAATTACGATATATACCGTAAAGTCAGAATTACGAAATATGAAATCGAAATTTTGAGATATAAAGTCAGAATTCTGAGTCATGAAGTCGGCATTACGATACATGAATTCAAAATTACCATATATGAAGTCGGAATTACAATATATTGTGGCCTGGCGAGGAACGACACGACAGAGCAAGACGTTGGTGAGCCCCGGAGGGTGATATTTATTGACAGATTTGAGTGAAAATAAACAATACGGGTGAAAGTGCGGTCGGCGTCTTCAGTGTGCGGTGCGTGGTGTCTCCCTCTTCCCTGTGCTTCTCCGTCTCGGTGTCCGTGGGGGTGGGTGCAAAAGGCGTGCGGTCACCCCGGTGAATTGAGTCCAGAGAGTGCGGAGCCAATCGTTCACGGCGAGTCTGGAAGGAGAGCGATAGAGAGAGCGCGGTCAGTTCACACACCATCGGAGATAGTTCTCACCCTTCTGTGTCGAGCTGTTGTCTTTTGTAGGCTGGCTGTCCGTGACCGATTGGCTCGTGGTGAGTAGCTCCAGGTGCGGCTTGTGTGTTGCCAGGGCGACGCTGATTGCTCCTCGGGATTCCCGTCACAATATGAAGTCGGAATTACGATATATGAAGTCGGCATTACGATACATGAATTCAAAATTGCCATATATGAAGTCGGAATTACAATATATGAAGTCGGAATTACGATATATGAAGTCAGAATTACAATATATGAAGTCAGAATTGCAAGATATAAAGTCGGAATTGTGAGAGATGAAGTCAGAATTATGATATATGAAGTCAGAATTATGAAATATGAAATCTGAATTTTAAGATATGAAGTTAGAATATTAAGTCATGAAGTCGGAATTATGAAATGTGAAGTCAGAATTATGAGATATGTAGTCAGAATTACAAGATACTGCATGAAGTTGGAATTATGAGATATGAATTCAGTTGCGAGATGAAGTCTAAATTTAGAGATATGAAGTTGGAATTATGAGATATAAAATCAGAATTTTGTGATGATTTGGAATTACAAGATAAAAAGTTTGAATTTTGAGATGTGAAGTTGGAAATTACTAGATAATAAATCAGAATTACGAGATATGAAGTCAGAATTACCAGATATGAAGTCGGAATTATGAGGTGTGAATTCAGAGTTGTGATATATGAAGTGAGAACTGCAAGGTATAAACTCACAAATGTGAGAAAAAAAAACTTTATGAAATTTAACTTTTTGAACTTTATATTCATCCGAAATAAATAAATAAATAAATAGGTTTCCACAAAAATAAGAAGCAGCACAACAGTTTTCAACATTGATAATAAGAAATGTTTCTTGAGCAGCAAATCAGCATATTAGAATGATTTCTGAAGGATCATGTGACATTTAAACCTAGAGTGAAAATACTAAAAATTCAGCGTTGCATCACAGGAATAAATTATGTTTTACAATATATTTTTAAATGGTAATAATATTTCACGATATTACTGTTTTTATTGTATTTGGATCAAATAATTGCAGCCTTGGTGAGCAGAAGAAACTTCTTTGACAAACATTAAACAATCTTATTTTTGAACAGTATTGTATTTAATAAGCTGACATATCTGTCCATCTCCAAATATCATTATTAATATTTAATAGTAATATTTTGTGTGTCTGTCTGCAGCGGATTTGCTGGCCGCAACCCCTGATCTGTCCACAGCGGCGGCGCTGTATCGTGGTCCAGTGTATGCCCTCCATGATATCTCAGACAAAATCCCCATGACCAGCTCCCCTCTCCTGGAGCCGTTGCCGCTTCCCAACCTCAAGATCAAAGTCTACAACTCCTCTGGCACGGTGACCCCTCAGGACGACATGACCTCTGACCTCTCTGCCACCCTGTCCCCGAAAGTCACCCACTCGCTTCTAGACAGCGACCCCATGACTCCACGCAACCAGACGCTGGCACGCACACGGGACCCCACGTGTACGGCGTTAGGGTCCTTTAACTCGCTGGGAGGTCATCTGATCATACCCAACTCAGGTAAAAACGGGCACACATATAAACACGTTATTTATGTATGATTTATGATGCACAGTCACACCCTGGTCCTCGCTGAGTGTCCAACATATTTACGAATCGCTGTGTGATATAATTTATGATGATTAATTGAATGTGTTGATAGTCCTTCATTAGTTTAATTAAGGCATATTGCTGTAACGGGTTCCGGTAAGACGCAATGGAAATGTCACATTCACAATCTCGCATTCGTGTGATGAACATGAACACGCTCAGTGACAGTGATGAATGAATCCAGAGGACAGCAGCTAGTAATAGAGCTACTTTATGAACTACAGAAATGACACATAACACTCCAATGACATTATATGAAGCTCGCTCTGTCTATCTGTCTATCTATCTATCTATCTATCTATCTAGCTAGCTAGCTGTCGATCCATTCATCCATCCATCTGTCATTTTGTTTATCTAACATTCTTTATACAACAGTTCTTTCTGGTCCTAGAATCTGATTGGCTGAGAGCCTTTTGCAGTGGTGCGATATTCTAGTGATAACAGAACTCCAACCATTTCTCCGTATCTCACAGCAATTGTCATGGCGGATGCCCAGATTAGGGCTGCACGATATATCGCATTAGATATCCTTGCGCATTTTGTCATTAAGGCCGGTTCAGCAGTATATCTCCATCACATGCGTGCTTTCAGATAGAGCAGCGTCAATATACAGAGCCGTAATTCACCGACAAGCTGCGCAAAACCACACAGACAATATCATCGATATTATACATCGATATTATCGATAATAAAGTTGCTTGCGTAGCTTCTCAGTGAACTACGGCGTAAATGCTGCTAAATCTGAAAGCACGTGTAAATACAAAATTAATAACATGTTTTTACTTAAAACTCACTTTATAACTTCAGTCGAGTGATTCAAATAAATTCTTCTGTGAGATGATGTGGCTTCTTACACAGAATAAGGCACAGAAAATATATTATAGCATTCTAAGCAGTAATACAAACAGTGTCGAATAACACTGCATTATTATATACTGTGTTATAATGAAAATTATAATAAGAAGTCAGATAAACCATGTATTGTCATAGTTGTGTGTTTATTAGTCACTTTAAATCAGTGAAAGCAGTTAAATCTTCTGTTTATTCAGCTGCAGCGATCGTTATTTCCTGGATTCTTCTTCGAGGCATATTTGGAGTTTTCGCGCAAGAGCGCCCTCTGCCCTTCGGATGGTGATTTACTTCTGATCACAGAACCGTGCATCACTGACAAGATGCGCACATGAATGTTGCAACTTTTTTTAATATCGATTGCGATATTCTCGCGATTTATCGTGCAGCCCTAGCCCAGATCCACTATAATTTTATAAATAATACTGTTTTTGTCATGGAATGTAGCTTTCAGTCGAGAATGTGCTTGTTCAGACTTCAAATATGCCATTTGTTAATAAAGATAACATCTATTTGAAAATTTGCTTCAATGTTTTCGGAGATATGAGCACCAGGCAGCCGTTTAGCGCTCTTTTTTTTTTTTCCGAAAAAAAAAAAAAAATGGATTTGCCTGAGAGCAGCCTCACCTCGGTCAGTTATTCTGGAATTTTCCTGCTGACTCTGATGTCTCTATAGTGCTTAAACATAATTTGTTTTGGGTACATTTAACAAGCGGTCTTTGGTCAAGCAATCTCATTAATCTGTTATTTGTTCCAGAGCAAATAGTTTTGGCCGGAGGTAAAGTCTAAAATTGTATTTTATACCACTTTTATGCTTTATTTCAGAGCGCTGCCTTGTACTTTGACTGAATTGCTTAGCAGCTTTTATGATGGCTGTTTATTAAATATTATTATTCAATAAATAATATTTTATATAAATAATAGTAGTATTTAATAATAGTATTTAGTATTGAGAAATGGTGTGTGTTCGTGATGGTGATTTTAGTTTTATTGTTCCACCATTAGATGGGGACGAGAGACTGTTTTTACAAGTCAGCAGCAACGAGTGTTATATTGGAAGAGACTGAAACAGGGTTGTAAACAAGGAAGTTATTTTTACTTTCAACAACACCTTTTAAGATACAGCCAACAAATGGAAATCATCTTTAATAGATGAAACGACAATTCGACAAAGATATCGCTTTTCTCAGCGGACATTCATGTTTTATTGTGAATATGAGGTTGAGCTGAAGAATGAATGCTGTATCAGATGCAGGTAATCACCAGGGGCGCAGCAGAGCAATTCCAAAAGGGCCAAATTCCAATATGCTGTTCAGAGGGCCCAGAGACCATAGCGGCGCCCCCGCTACCATCTCTCTCTCACAGTACTCGACCCTACATCATAAAGTGAGCTTTTAATACAGTAATACAATAAGCTTTTAAATTAAGCAATTCAACGTTCCTTGTTTACTAGTTCTCAAGTGGCGTTTTCGAACTAGTAACTGTCAAACTGAGATTTGAATTTGGATAATGACTCCATTGTTTCGTATGTACTTACACACTTGTGCCATTAAACTGTTGTATAAACTCAATATCACACTCGTAGCCGTGCGATATGGCTGTATATCAGCACGCTGTGATTACCTATGGCCAAATCACAGCCTTGCCAATACACAGCCATATCTTACTGCCGCCAGTGTGATATTGCTCATATCTATCATTCTCCTTTTCTAACTATTGTTCTGTCATGACAACTCTCTGAGGGACTGACATGACAGTGTCATTTGGTATTGGCGGAATAGATCTGCTATGCTGCTGCTGCGGCAAAGCAAAGCAAGTACCGAGACTTGCTATTTCTAATACATCCGCAACTTGCTGCTGTGAGCATGTAAGAAATACTGCTGCTGCACATATAACATACATGAAATAACCCCCATATAGCATACACAAATTACCTCGTAGCAGATCTGTACAGGTGGAGCTGGGGAAGGTGGAGGGTTTCTGAAGCACGCTGCAAACTGCTACAGCAAGCACTAGTCATATTTTAGAATGTTGAGCAGTGAGCTCATTGGAGATACAGGAGAGAACCAATCAGCTGTGTCATGTGATAATGATGTCATTATGTCAGATTGAGTTATCGGACCTATCGGACTGCGCCATCTAGAGTTTCATGCCAGAACTTTGTATTTCTATCAGCCATTCTATCATCTAGCATTTTATCTGTTCTCTTTCATTCTGGTATTGCATATTAAACATTAAGTATGTTCTGTTTGACTATTTTGTTTCTTCACAACATTTTTGGTTTTATTAAGGACAGACAAATTAGTTGATACTTGAAACTAGTCAGCAAAAGGTGTGCGGTTTCTTTCTGAATCAGTCTATATGTAATATTGTATTGCAGGTGTGAGTTTGTTGGTTCCAGCTGGTGCTATTCCTCAAGGTCGCGTCTATGAGATGTTTGTGACCGTACAGAGGACAGAGAGCTTGAGGTAAAAAAAAAAAAATACACACACACAACACACACAACACACAACACAAACATAAGCAAATCATTTTATAGATGAGACACATATACACATACACACAGAAAAAAATGAGTAATCAGTTATTTGAAATGAAAAATGCAAGCTAAAAATAAAGGTCATGACTTTTTGACAATAATTAAGTAATATGCATGAATAAAAATGTCAGTATATAAAAACAATAATTGAAAAATCATTTACATTCTGCTGGAGCTAAGTAGAAAAGCAGTTGTTTTTACCAATGTTTTATTGATTGAAAGCCACACTGTTTAAAAGTCATCAAATCTTTATCAAAGCTTCCATTCTGTGACTTCTTATTTCAGTCTAGGTGAACTTGCTCACAGGTGATTACATTTGAGAGACTGATTAGTATTTTAGCACATTTTCATTATAGCAGCTTCCCAGTTTTAGCTTTGCTAATGAAGACTTGGCTGCACACGCAATATGCTTGACCGTTTGCAAACACATACACACTCTGACTCTCTGACTTATAGAATTTTAAAGCTGCAGATATGCTTGTATTTAAGATTCATCTGTCAATCGTCTGTCCTTCTTTATATGTGACCCTGGACCACAGACTCATTCTTAAGTAGCACAGGTATGTTTGTAGCAATAGCCAAAAATACATTGTATGGGTCAAAATTATTGATTTTTCTTTTATGCCAAAAATCATTAGGATATTAAGTAAAGATCATGTTCCATGAAGATATTTTGTAAATTTCTTACCATAAATATATCAAAACTTAATTTTTGATTAGTAATATGCATTGCTAAGAACTTAATTTGGACAATTTTAAAGGTTATTTTTACAATATTTTGATATTTTTGATAAAATTGAGCCTTATGACTGGTTTTGTGGTGCAGGGTCACATATTGTGTATCACTCCGGCTTATAGTCATAATTTTAGTGCTTTATATAGCACAGTATTTTCATAGAGAATTTAAAGCTGCACATATGTTTTTCCTTTTATCCTGCTTCACCTTCAATCTCTGAAAAAAGGTACAAAATTGTCACTAGAGTGGTACACTTTCAAAAGGTACTAACACGTACACTTTAGGTACCAATATGTACTTTTAAAGTACTAATATGCACATTTAGGTACTAATATACAAAGAAATAACATACAAAGATTTACATAGGTTTTGTACCTTAAAGTACCGCCCAAGTCACGGTAACTTTTTTTCTGAGTGTTGAAATGTAAAGCACAGCATGTTTGTTCTGCAAAAATAATTACAATCAAAATCAAACCAATTGTTTTAATGTTGAACTTGATGTAATTTGTCATTAACTTTAACATTTCAAACTAAAAAAAACAAAAAAATTGTGATTCATTTTGTGTATTTTTGTAGCTTCTACAGTGATTTCAGTGAAAAAAGAAAAAGGAGGCAAATGTCTTAAAGGGACAGTTCACCCAAAAGTGAAATTCTGTCATCATTTACTCACCCTAAAATTTGGTCCAAACCTATATGCATTTCTTTCACATGTGGAACATAAAAGAAGATATTTTGAAGAATGTTGGTAACCAAATCGTTGACGCCACCCATTGACTTACATAGTAGCGAAAAAATGCTACGGAAGTCAATGGGTGCCGTCAACTGTTTGGTTCTTTAAAATGTCTTCTTTTGTGTTTATTATTGAACCTGATGTCATTTATTATTAACTTGAAACGGTTCTGATTCATTGCGTGTGTGTTACTGTAGCTTCAACAGTGATTTCAGTGAAAAAGGAAAAGGAGGCAAATGTCTTAAAGGGACAGTTCACTCAAAAATGAAAAATCTGTCATTTTTTTACTCACCCTCAAGTTGTTCCAGACTTTTATGAGTTTTTCTTCTGTGGAACATAAAAGAAGATATTTTGAAGAATGTCGATAACCAAATAGTTGACGGCACCCATTGACTTCCATAGTAGCGAAAAAATGCTACGGAAGTTAATGGGTGCCGTCAATGGTTTAGTTCTTCAAAATGTCTTCTTTTGTGTTTAACAGATAAAAGGAAAGTCATACAGGTTTAGACCAACGTGAGGGTGAGTAAATGACAGAATTTAAATTTTGTCTGTCTCTTTCAGGCCGGTGGTCGGTGACGGGGAGGCGGTCCTCAGCGCTGTGGTCACCTGCGGTCCGGTAGGCGCCCTGTTGACCCGTCCCGTCATTCTCACTCTACACCACTGCGCACACGCCCACTCTGACAACTGGCAAATCATCTTAAAGAGCCACACGCAGCAGGACCAATGGGAGGTGAGGAATTTGAATAGGGCCAATCGGGACAGCCAGTGACTGAATGAAAGCGTGGCAGCGAGTGGAATCAGGTCAGGGAAACTCTGGAGATGAGCCGCTCCATTTCAATAAACTACTTATCCTGCAGAGAGAGGGAAACATGACTGGAAAATAAATGTAACTATCAGTGAAGGCAGGCAGGGTAAATTGGCCTGCTGTGCATGGCAGGGTTCTACAAATAGACAACACAAAATTCAATTATTGCAAGAGTGGAGAGGGAAAAAGGATGGCGCGTATTTATCAGGACGAATCTGCTTCCTTTATCAAGGCCGGGATTCCCTCAGACACACACTTGCATTGTGTCTGTCTAAGTGTGTGTGTGCAGGAGAGACAAAATGTCCCGAAGAACCTGCTTGTGGGAATATATATCTCATAAAACCTGTCAAAAACATGCCCGGGTCATATTTCACTCGGAAATCAAAAGAATATATAAGAAATTACTTATTTCAAGACAATGAAACCTATTTTTAAGACTTTAGAGTTTGCATTTTGATGTTATTTTTGTGATAATTAAGTATAACCTTCACCCAAAAAATTACTGTAACCAAAAAATATTAATCATATAATGTTTGTATAATTTGAACAGTGTTTTTTACATTTAATATCAATTGCAATTACTATTGTAAAAAGTATAAATGTGCTTTAATTGGCTTGAAAATAATGTCACAAATGCAAACATTGTTTTAATAAAAAATTATATATATTTAAAAATAATAAAAAATATATAACATATTGTAAATATATATAAATATCATATATTTTATTTACTTATTATTAAGTGTTTTCTGTGTTTTTCCTAGGAAGCACTTTGTTCTATAGGGGATAAAAAAAAAACAATTGAAACTATATTATTCTTATTTTAATTATTAAATTAAAATATGAAATATTATGTAAATATATTGATATATTATTATTATTATTATTATTATTATTATTATATTTAAATTACAATAAAAATATATTTAAAATATCTTTTAAATATTAAACTGATAAGGACAAAGCAGATTTAGTGGCAAATGATATTGTAATTTAATGATAATTTATAATTAAATAAAATTATGTGATTTTAATAAATTATTTATTTATTTTGTAATATGTATTTTTTTAATAGTTGTTTGTCAGTTGTATTTGTTACTTGTATATCACTGCAGCTTTAAAAGCCTACAAAAAATCCTGGTTGGGAAGTCAGAAGTAAAAAGTGCTTTAATTGTCTTGAAAATAATGTCACAAATGCAAGAATTGTTTTAACTAAAAAATAATATATATTGAAAAAATAGTAATTAATTTTAATAAATGTATAAAATGAATAATATTTAAATTGGAAATATATATGTAAATATAATATATTTTATATAATATTTTTTTTATTAAAAAAAAAATTTCTGTGTTTTTCCTAGGAAGCACGTTGTTCTATAGGGGCTAAAAATACAATTAAAATCATTTTATTCTTATTTTAAATATTAAATTAGAATAAAAGATAAAATATTATGTTATTATATTTATATATGTATATTTACACGTTGTTATTATTATTATATTTAAATTAAAATATTAATATTTAAAATATCTTTTTAATGTTAAACTGATAATGAAAAAGCAGATTTAGTGGCAAATGATATTGTAATTTAATGATAGTTTATAATTTCATAAAATTGTGTAATTTTAATTCATTTTTTTTAATTAACTTTAGTTAAAATTTATAATTTCATAAAATTGTGTAATTTTTATAAAATAAATTATTATTATTATTATTATTATTATTATTATTATTATTATTATTATTATTTGTTTGTCAGTTGTTTGTTATTTTTTGTATTTGTTACTCATGTATCACTGCAGCTTTAAGCTTATAAGTAACTTAAAAATAATAAGATTAATCATGCAAAATTAATAATAATTGAACTCCCCCAAGGGTGTAAATATACATTCAAGTTTGTGAGTGTCCTGTATGTGTGTGAGATCTCACTGTAACCCTGTACCTGTCATGATGAGGCGCTCATGTACAGTAAATGATGTGTGTGTTCTGTGTGCAGGACGTGGTCGTGGTTGGAGAGGAGAACTTCACTACTTCCTGTTACGTTCAACTGGGGGAGGAGGCGTGTCACGTCCTGACCGAGACTCTGGGATCCTACTGTCTGATTGGCCAGAGCGTCTGTCCATCAGCGGCTAAGCGAATTAAACTGGCCGTGTTTGGTCCTGTCGTCACAGCAGGTCTAGACTATCACATCAGAGTTTACTGCCTCGACGACACGCAGGACACGCTCAAAGTGCGTAACAGCTGACCAAAAAATATTATCAGCCTACTTAAAATGTTGTTCAAGGTTTTCTTGCACCATAAATAGTTCATTTAGTTTTTATTGATTATTTACCACCCTCTCTGACACTTAAACAAGCTGTTTCTGTTGTTGTATCTTTGTGTAACCAATTTCTATATTGTGTGTAAATGAGCGCTGTTATGATTGGCTGTTAATTTAGGTTAAGTAATGTCAAGGACTAGATCTAACTGAAGAATGACTCCTAATAAGTTTGCTACATTTAAATAAAAATATAACTTTTAATATTATTTTTATTATTTTAATTAGTTGTAATATTTGACTTACAATTATTAAAGAATTTAATATACTGTACAATTTTATGATGACTTATTATGGTTTTTATAATTTATAATTAATTGTTTTTATTGTTATAATCATAATTATAAATACTTTATTATTTATAATGTATCATTTTATTGTTGTTTTTATTTTATATAATTATTAGTGTAATATTTTAAATATATACATATCTAAATATTAATATTTTAATTTAAGTGATTAAGTAAATTAATATAATTAATATTACTTAATTATTATATCATTTTTTATTATTATTATTATTATTATTATTATTAACATTATTATTATTGCATTCATACAGACTTCAGTATTGATATTTTTAATAATTACATTTAAATAATTTTGGAATTAAATATACTGTAATACAACATTTGGTATAATGTAATGTAGTATGCATGAATAGTTATATACACACACACACACACTCATATTTAAATATTAATATTTAAATTATTTTTTATTTAAATATTTTAAGTGATTTAGTCATTTCATTTTATACAAAATTGAATATAATTAATATTACTTAATTACTATATAATTTATTATTATTATTATTATTGCATTTATCCAGACTTCAGTATTGTTCAGTATTTAAATTTAAATAATTTAGTTATTATTAGTTTATTATACTGTAATACAACATTTGATATGATGTAATTTAATATGCATTAATAGTTACACACACACACACACTCATATTTTAATATTTTAATTAATTAATTAATTTTAATGTTTTATTTGATTTAGTCATTTAATATAATACAAAATTGAATATAATTAATATTACTTCATTATATAATTATTATAAATATTGCTATTATTATTATTGCATTTATACAGTCTCAAGTGAATTATATAATTATATTATTTTAATATTTATATTAATATTTATTATATTTATTTTACTATTAAAATAATGTAGTAATTAATAAACTGACACAACATTTAATATACTGTAATACAACATTTAATATAAAGTGATTTACTATCGCTTAGTTACGAGATAAGAGCCATTTGAAATGCACAGTGATTGTAAATGTTGTATATGGTTGTATTATAAACTGCAGTACAGTATTTGACTGTATGTGTGTGTGTGGACAGGAGGTGCTGCAGATAGAAAAACAGATCGGTGGAAAACTGCTGGATGAACCAAAGTCTCTGAACTTCAGTTACAGCAACCACAACCTGAGACTGTCAATACATGACATTCACTCACAGTGGAAGAGCAAACTACTCACCAAATACCAGGTGAAGACACGACTGGGTTTATTTGAAGCATGTGTATGTTTTGAGTTATCGCACATTTACACATACAAAAAACTAAGAAATCTGAAGAAAGCCCAGTGAATACAGATGAGTCTTCAGACAGAGAGGGAGAAGATCTCATGTCCCGTGACGGGTCATTACATAACCTTGGGTCAGCGATAGGAAAAAGTCCATTTAAAGTTTAACCAAGACCGTGGTGTGGTGTGATGAGTTGAGCTGGTCAAACATTTACAGCTTAAATCATGCACTGAATAACAATTGCTTATGTTTCCTTGCCAAGATACTTGTGCCTTAAAGATACCAGTGCCTTAAAGAAGTAGTTTAAAAGTGTTTTGCTTGAATAAACCCTGGAAAATGTCATTGGGTATGTGCATTGGTAAACATGGTATAACTGAACCAATGGATACATGTGTAAATCGCAGTTTTAATGTGATTTAATAATTGTTTTTTTTAATTCATTCATTTTAGTTTATTAATTATTGCTTTATTTAATTATTTAATTATTCTTAATTTAATTAATCTATGTAATTACTTGATTTAATTATTTCAATAGTTTTTTATTTTAATATTTAAATTTAAAATGTAATATTACTACAATTGTATATATTCTGCTTACATATATTATATTATTTTATTAAATTATGTTACATTAATAAATTAATATATACATAAACTATTAATTATATAATTAAATACATATATTGCATATACATATATTAAATTAATTTTAAATATATAAAGTAATTAAATATAATTTAATTTATTACATATATACAGACTTCAGTATTAATATTTAGTATTTTTTATGTTACTATATTTCAGTTTGAGGGATTAAGTAATTTAAAGTAATATAAATGAAATATGAATAGTATAATATAAAGTAAGTGTTATTTATTAATATTAAATGTATACAACCTTCATTGTTAATATTTGGTCATTTTTCTATTTTAATATTTTAATTTTCGCTATTTATTATTATTATTAGTAGTAGTAGTAGTAGTACTGTTGTTTTTTGTATAAAATATACTGATTCTGTTATACACAATTAATGTTATAATTATTTTTTTATATTTCTGATTAAGTAATGTAATTTTATTAATATTATTATTTTAAATTAATTAAATTAATCAAATTATATAAATTCTTGTTAATGTTAATCAATATTAATATTTTATGTTTTATTAAATATATTAAGTAATTTAATATTATTTAATATTACTGATTTTGTATAATTTATTACATACAGACTTCAGTATTAATATTTGGTATTTTTTATGTTATTAGATTTTAGTTTGAGGGATTAAGTAATTTAAAATAATTAAAGTTAAATATAAATAATATAATATAAATTAAGTATTATTTATTAATATTAAATATATACAACCTTCAATGTTAATATTTAATCTTTTTTATTTAAATATTTTAATTTTAAGTAATTTAATATAAGATTATTTAATATTACTTAATTTTGCTGTTTATTAGTAGTAGTAGTAGTAGTACTAAAGTTTTTGTTGTTAAAAATATACAGACGGCACTATTAATGTTTTAATTATTTTTTATATTTCCTATTAAGTAACGTAATTTTATTCATATTCATATTATTATTATTATTAATTATATAATTAAATAAATTAATTAAATTATATAAATTCTTGTTAATGATAATCAATATTAATATTTTATTTTTTATTAAATATATTAAGTAATTTAATATCATTTAATAGTACTGATTTTGTATAATTTATTACATACAGACTGCAGTATTAATATTTGTTAGTTTTTTAATGTTAATATTTTAATTTTAATAAGTAATTTAATGTAACATTTAATATACAATTATTTAATATTAATTCATTCATATTATTAATAGTAGTAGTAAGACTAATGTTTTTGTTGTTAAAAATATACAGACTGCACTATTTATATTTGAATTATTTTTTGTATTTCTGATTAAGTAACGTATTATTATTATTATGAACAGATGTGAGGTGAAGTGTCTGTCTGTGTCTGTGCAGGAGCTGTCTTTCTCTCAGGTGTGGAGTGGATCGGTTCGGCGGCTGCATTGCTCCTTTGCTCTGGAGCGTCAGAGTGTGAACGTGTGTGAGTTGTGCTGTAAGCTCTGTGTCAGACAGGTGGAGGGAGAAGGTCAGATCTTCCAGATCTACACCACCCTGAGCGAGGTACAGTAACATGCCCTCTCATGCCCTCTGCTGTCCCACTCACACATCTTTACATGCTTGATATTCACTCAGAATGAAAACATACACCCGTCTTTAAAGCTCTCACACAGGTAACAAATTCCTTCTCTCAATTTCACTCTCTTATATTATTTCCGAACTTGTTGCAATGCATTCTGGAAAAGGGTGACCAGATGTCCCATTATGGCATGTTCAGAACAGCCCCAACATACAGTAACCTGCTGGTTATCAAAGCAATCATGTAATGATTATTTTGACCGGCAGAGAGCGCTGCGAGCTACACTGATGACAGAGTAGAGCGTTATTATCATCAGTTATCAAAAGATACATTGTGCTTTTAAGCTAGTAACACACTAGCTATTCATGTTAAATTAAAAATAATAATGTTTGTATGTGCTTCACAACACACACACACACACACACACACACATAATAGGTTGCAGGATTGTTTTGACGACAGTTTTTAACGTCCTGAAAACAAGGGCCATTACCTAGTTCAGTAGTCAAAATATCATTAAAATCACATTTATGATTATCTATGAATTAAAAACTGGGCACAATATTTTATTTGAAACGGCAAACTATTGCAAAGAGTATTATAACAAAATGATGACTTTACAAAAACTAATTACAAAAACAAATATAAGAACATATGATAAATAAAACAGTATTTAACAAATATTTTGACATTTTCTAACTTTATTTAACATTTTTATTTTTACAAATTGAATATATAGCAATTACAACCTTTTAAACGTTTTATGTTTATGCTTTTGAAAAATATTTGAATCATTCCTTATTATTCTGCAGCTCATTTTGGAAATAAAAATGCAACATAATTATTTTGATTTTTATTTTCTAAATGAGCCTAAAATGCAAAATAATAAGCCAAATTAAAGATAGTAAGGATAGTAAGAGTAATTTCCAAGCCCAAAAAAAGTTATAATTACTTTGTGAATGAATATATTAAATACAATTGCAAACGACATGTTAAAAGTATTTGTTAAATACAGTTTTATTTTCATATAATATTTTGTTTTAATATAACATTGCTTTGAATAGCTTGCTATTTCCCATGATTATTATTAACTGTTTTTATAGTGTGATTTTTGGTAAATGGTATTAAAACTAGATCTAAATAAATAAGTAAATAAATAAAATAGAAGAATAATAATAATGTTGCTATTTTCCTTGATTGTTATTAACTGTTTTTATAGTGTGATTTTTGGTAAATGGTATTAAAAA
>JAHKKF010521320.1:0-15930 GCA_019740295.1 Labeo calbasu
GTGTATTTGAACCCTTTCCAACAATGACTGCATGATTTTGAGATCCATCTTTTAACAACTGAGGGACTCGTATGCAACTATTACAGAAGGTTCAAATGCTCACTGATGTTTCAGAAGGAAACACAATGCATTAAGAACCGGGGGGTGAAAACTTTTAAAAAGATGTGTACATTTATCTTATTTTGCCTAAATATCATATTTTTGTTTTCATTTAGTACCGCCCTTCAGACGCTATAGAAGATACTTACATGTTTCCCAGAAGATAAATAAGCTAAATTTACCCTGATCTTCAAATTCTAAAAGTTTTCACCCCCCAGTTTTTAATGCGTCAGGTTTCCTTCGTAAACTTTTGAACGGTCGTTTTTATGAATTCAGCTATTATTTTCTCTTGTGGACTATATGTAAACATCTTTATTGTGAAATATATTATTCAGGTCAGTACTAAATAAAAAATAACATGCATTTTGTATTTTCCCTCTTATTTTGGTAAAATAATTAACATTTTGCAGATTCTGCAAGGTGTATGTAAACTTTTGACCTCAACTGTAAATGCAACAAAATATATACAGAGAGAGAACTCAAACTCTGTATCGTTTTGCATTGATTTTCTAACTTTTCTCATCAAATCAGAAAAAACTGATACAGGATTGATCCAGAACATTTTTTAATTTGAGCAAATCTATAATAGGGGTGGAACAGATATCTTCAGCTTACTACTTTCTCTGCCCTGATGTTCCTCCAAAGGCCAAACGCACCAGCCGGAGGTGCTCATTTCTCACAGCCGGCACAAGCTCTTTCACCAGTGATCGGGCTCCCAAATTGAAAAGAGACAATGCCATTTTTCACCCTGGCAAAAAACACATTACATCCTACTGGCATCACCCAAGGGACAGCTCCCAGGTGATGCTACCGTCACAAGAGCGTCAAATCAAAGTCAAACCTCAGGCTTCACTCACAAGGGGACAGTGCAGAGTTGAAACTGATGGGATCACTAGAAATGCCTGCTTTCCAGCTTTCGGCAGCAGTGCGCGGTAATTTAATGAGGACTTTCTCCCTTTGTACAACATTGTGCAGACAATGTTAAATTGGCATGGAACAACAGTGTGTATCTATGATTTACTCACCAAAAAGGTAATTACATTCTCTGCTTCTGTCCCAAAACCTAGTGAGCTGCCTTGCTGTCCACTGCTTACATAAGAAACTGTATCCTATGGGAACAAATGCACTGGAATGGACCGACAATTTTGAAATGCTGTTCACAAAATTTTTTTTCTCATTATGTCTTATAAAAATCGAAAATAGAATAACCAAAATTTGTACCATTAAGCTACTGTTCTGTAATGAATAAAATATAAGTTACATACAATTCTGGCCTAAATAAGGTATCCCAGACACCGATATAAGATTACTGCCTACCTATCTGGAACAGCCTTCACATTGGGAGCACGTTTGCAATGCCTTGATATGCCGTCTAGATAGGCTGTTCAGGTTTTGAAACAGAGCTTCTGTTACACTCGTGTAGGCACAAATGTTTTTCCTTTTTTTTGTAGCATGCTTAAAAGGAAGGTCAGGTTTCTTTGGAGAGTCACAGCCTATAACAATAGAAAACATCCAAAGAAGTCTTCAAAGTTCAGGCAATAAATACAAAGCCTTTGTTTGTGATGGCTACTCCACTTGTGAAATAAACCTAAAAGCAAGAACATGCTTTCAAAAAAGAAGCCCGCATGCCCAGAATTCAAAGAGATGGAACTCAAAATCTAAGGTTTGCATGTACTTGTACTTCACAAGTGCATGCTTTGTTTTGGAAAAGCAAGGACATGCCCCTAGTTGAATAGTCACCAGGGGTTAGTAGATTTGTATATTGTTTTTAAACAATGATAAATTGTTTTTATATTTCCATTAAACCTGGCCACTAAATGCATAAGCTACATATGTGAATATCAGTGAATTGCATGTCCAAATGACTGATTGATTCATTTGATTAATGGATGGATGGATGAAGATTTTTCTTCATCCTTTCTTTCTTCCTTAGCCTTTGTTGTATGTGAAATACCATGGTTTTCTTCATATTGTGGGTTAACAGTAGATGCAAACGTTTTCAACTCTCCTATTCTTTAAAATGCCTCTTTTCAGTTCATAAAATAAACTGAAATTTTAATTTCCGTTATACACGTTAACTATTCACTCGTAAATGCACAGCTGTAATTCAGCCAAAGAAGCAGAATGATTCATGATACCTGAATAAATGACATCCTTAATCTGTCAACTCTTTGAATTAACAATGAGCACAAAGTTTCTGTGCTGAGAAACAGTTCAGGTGTTCAGAGCTACATCAGGTAATGTCTTTAAATAGCAGAGAGTTACACCTTAAAGATATGCACAGGAAGGTCACAGAGGATGTAATGCAGTCATTTGACGTGCTTTTTTTAAAAAAAACCCAGACTGACGCATAATACCTGGAAACACTATTTTACCATTATCTTTAGCACTTTAATGACTTCCTTTGCAAAGGCTGAACATGGTGGGCGATCATACCGGGGGTCATTCCTATTACCCATCATACAGGTCTAACAAAATCTAATAATAAATTCAAATTGTTAGTTAGTTTTCTTGTTTGAGCATCAAATTAAGTGAGCATTGGGAAGAAATTTCAGTTACTTTACTACTTTAGATAGTAGATTTCATTATTGTTTGTTATTTTTTCACTTGTACTGAACACACTGACATAATGTTTTGCTTTGAGTAAAAGTAAGTCTTTTAAAAAAAGCATTTTCTCCCTTTTCCTGAAGGTCTGAATGCCTGTTTTTATTCCTCTATGCTATTCCTCTATTTTTATTCCAGAGTGCAGAGCTTTTTGTATGGATTTCTCCTTTTCTATCCAATATTTCAAATTAAAACATGTTTTCATGAGAATATTCTTCAAATTGACAATCATTTCCCAGTGTCAAATAAAATACAAATAAATAAAATAAAATAAAATAAATTTAAAAAAAAAATCTGTTTGTCAGTTGCCATGCAGGTAAAATAAAAATATTGAGAAGTTAATACAATGTAAGAGGGTAATTCCATGCAAATGTCAACCTTACCATTAAAAAAATGAAGCTTTTACCAAAGGTTTTTACTATACTGATAGCACAGATGTCAACGTTTGGTGGTTCAAATACCCATGTGAGGTCACTTTTAAAGTTTTTAAAGCATTTTTTTTATTTTTAGTGCATGATTTTCCATAGTCTGGTAAGTGCTATTTCCAGGCTTGTCACATCCATAACAGTACATATTTCTTATAAATAGACACATCAAAATTAAAATAAAGTAACAATTATGTGTTCTGTGAAGAGCCATCGCTTCTCTATTTGTTGGGTATTATTACGTCTGGTTTGTGCATTTTAATTTGCAGAAGTCCTACAAAGCATGTAGTTTCAAAAACGGTGTCCTTTTTTGTCAGGTCCATAATGCATGATTATTTTTTAACATCGAAAACCATCTGATGTTTAGACTTTATCAGCAATGGTTTATTAAAATATAAACAGATGGTTCAGTGTGTTGGTAAAACACACGTTCTCTACGCATTTGTGTGTCACATCCATAACGCTGGATTTGACAATTTCTAGTTATAATGCTTAATATAGATCTTTAAAAGCAGTCTCTATTTATTGTTGTGTGTGAATACTTAAACTGTTATTGTCTCAGTGGAATCTCTCAGTGCTCTTTCGGTGAAGTTCTGTATGAGTAAGCTAAACTTTGTCAGATTTTTGGCAGAACATGATGAGAACGGCAGGAGTTCAATGCTCTGCTCAGTGGTCCAGCGCAGACCTCCTCCAGGCACATTCACTACTTTGCACACATGCATGCACACACACAAAATACACTCTCACACTGCCTTAGACCAGCATACACAAGTACTGCCAGATTTAGTTTGTTGGTAAATAATGTACACAGCTAGATAAACAACAGAATTTATGGATGGATGGATGGATTACCAACAACATCATTATATATACAGCGGCTCCAATAAGTATTTGGACACTTAAGCCCATACAGTTTGATTCTTGATTCTTATTCCAAAACATCTTCAGCTCTTATAGTCCTCAGCCCATATATTTTAATCCCATATTAGCTTCATTTGCCTAATTGCTCATCAGTGCCCCCTAATGTTTAAGGTGGAACTCTCTATGCTCTGTGTCCATACTGAAGGTGACCGGCTGCTGCTGTATCTGCTCCAATCATGGCAGTGATGCATGTCTTTTTCCACCCCCACCCCTCCATCATCCAGTCCCAGACCAGCCCAGGCCAGACGCACACCAGACCTGCTTGTCATAGTGCTATAGTTGTGCTGAACTGTTATAAATCACCATTACCTAAAAAGGCTTTCCTTTTCATTATATATAGGAACCATTAAGGGAGGAAACCTATTCCCTCGCAATATGTCAGAAATAGTGGAACTAAAGAGAGAAACGATTGGTGTGCCACTCAAAAAACTGAGCTAAGCAGTTGGAAAGACCCTCTTGGATGTGGAAGCTTACTATATACAGTATACTATTACTGAAAAAAGCGGTGTGCAATAATGAGAAAAAATAATGTCTCTATATTTTCTATATTGGAGTTTTGTCGATAACGGCGATTAAATGGTATTTTGCTATTGTGCTGGTATTTTGGCTCTGCCATGGACAGCTGACTCCCAAAGCTTTTGATATTTTCTTCATATTCTGTGCAGTGATTCGTTAGCAGGAGTAACAAATTAACTTTTTCAATAATTTTTAAATGTATTTTTACATTTTATGAGCATTTTTACCTTTACAAGGCATATTTATAAGTTGAACACTGATATATGAAATGATCCTGGGAATGATTTTAAAATATAAACCTAAAATCGCCAGTAGGTGGTGGCAAATCACTACATGAGTCACTGAGTCATTCATTCAATCGATTCGTTCAAACAGCTGATTGATTCAGTAACGCAACACGGTCGTGTGTTGCTCAGAGACGCAAGTGTTCTGTTGTGGCTTTGTTTTAAATAATTTTTTGTTGACGAAATAGAGCAAAACCAGGAATTTGTGCACTCTAAAAAAATGCTGGGTTATTTTTTTTTAACTCTAATGCTGGGTTCAACTTGTTGGGTCATTTTATTGGTTTATTTTAAATATTTTTTACTGGGTAGTTTTTTTGTAACTAAGCATTTTTAACGCTGGGTTATTTTTTTCTACCCAACCGCTTTGTGCCTGTCTCTGACAAACAACCCAGCTGCTGAGTTACAGTCAGTTACAGCACAGGCTTTTTGAGTCCTCTACAGGAGAGACTAGTTCTCAGCACTGCCGATTTGCACTTCTTCAGCGAAATAAAGGTTTGTATACATTTTATTTCATTTATAAAGTCTTTACTGTGCTGTAAATTGTATTATTTTACGCAACGTAACATAAGGATGAGATGTCAGTTGTTTTGCAGGATGGAAACGCCGTTTGCCTTGCATAAAATAAATGGATTTTATTCATTATTGTACTGAGTTTCTTCCTAAAATATGCTCTCTAATGTCAGTACTGTTTGTTTATGAGCAGTTTTTGGAGTCAGTCATGGCATCTTTCGGCTACGAGCGAAACGCAAAGCCACGGTCTGAAGTTCGCAGTTAACCTGACGAAACAGCAGTCGACACACCGGCAGGAGTATTAGTAAAAACGATTACAGAGAACAGTTGAATACACTAAAATTAAAATTCTACTTTTAAATTATACATTTGTTAAATGAGTTTAAATTTATGTAATATTGTAAACTATGCTGTATTCACCCAAATAAATGTTCATCTTTTGATTATCACTCTTGCCTCTAGTAATTCTGTGTGTGTTTTATAAGTTCCAGTCCATTTTAAACCACCAATATAATAATTTTTTTAAAAATAGTTGACTTAAATATAATAACCCAACATGTTTGGTAAAAACAGTTAACCCAACCAGCTGGATCAAAGTAACCCAGCATGTGTTCTGTCCAACATTTACCCAGTTGCCAAATAACCCAAATTGGGTTGTTTTTAACCAATGTTTTTTTTTAGAGTGTGTCTAAAATGTAAGTCAATTAATATTAACTTCTTGTTTATTGAACTGTTTTATAAAATCAATTATCACATGTGGAATCGTACTGATATTTGGAGAAAACATCACTCTTCATGTGATATTAACTATATCAGATGACATAAATAAAAAAATAAGAGGACATTTTTGCCTCTTTATCTTGAATTTTGGGAGAATTCTAAATGTATTTTAATAGACTATATCACGCAGTGAAAGCGTGAACTCTAAATGTGCTGGGGTGGGTTGTTTTTGTTTGTTTTTTGCGATATACTTGATAATGTCAATATGGCACAACCCTAACTGAAAAGTTAGGACACATCTATTACCACTCAGCGTAGAAGTCATTAAAACTATTATATCTTAATTAGTATTTGTAATTAATTTGTAAGCAGAATAGCAGTTCTTGTATGTGTGTACAAAATTAAATTACAAGCATTAAAAAAAGCATTGCAAATAAACAATATCAGAAAAGACAGACAGACATCAAGAAATATAAATAAATAGATAAAATTATATTATACATATGTATAAATTTTGAATGTGCACAGAATATAAATTACATATGTACATATGCAAAGATTAGTTTCTTTTAAAAAACCCAGTCTGTTTCAGAGGCAAAACTCTTGTTAACTGAAGGCTGCAAAATTCATTACTCACAGCTCATTACTCACTGCATTCAAGCTGATTTATATTTGATCCATTCATTTGTTTGTTTCCCAAGTATCTCTCAACAAAGTCATCGCAGTATATTACAGCTGTGGGGCACAACCATAAATCCCCAGTCTAAGAGACTTTCTTTAAATGTGCTTTAAAAAACAAAAGCTTCTGCTTCTCTATTGGCTTTTAATCTTAAATGCAGAAAAAATCAAATTTGAATAATGAAATATTTTTTTCAGTTGCTATAGTAAAAGCTTCACTGAGTTTCTTCACTGAGGTGAGAAACGGGTGTCAGCCTTAATTAGTCACAGTGCTGGATCTGAACTGGACTCAAGGAGAGGAAGTCACCCACCCTCCCTGTTTGGAAAACAGCCATCAAAAAAAAAAAAAAAAAGCTCTTTCATGTTAACGCAGCAAAATCGACGGCATCGGAGACTAAGTGCCATGGCAAGAACATTAGGACTGCCGAAAAGGAATGAAAGGTACAGAAAGTTCCCAGAATCGCCGGTATAAAATATGCAAGTAACTGATGTCTAATTGACCACGCAGATGCACACGCACGCCGGTACACAAGCAATGAGAATTAATTAAATGTAATTTGTTATAGTTGAGTAAAATGGAAAGTGTTAATTCATTTTCATGCCACACCGAGAAGGTCTTTCATGGAGAGGCACAGCTGAAAAAGCACTTTGAAGAGCAGCGTAATTGAAATTTTCTCTTTTTTTCCCCATCAGGTTCCTGGGTCTAGAAATGACATGTCTTTTGTCTGAATGTGCCGTCCTGCCGGTACGTTTTAAGTGACACTCATGAAAGCTAATAGGAGGACAAATCATTTGTATAAGCTGCTCAGTTTCCGGGCTGTGCGTTTGTCCTTGAGTGTGCCGTAGTGTCTCTCCTTCTCATTCTCATCCATTCTTCATTTATCTCACACAAGCTCATTTTCCTCATTCTTCACTTCTCTCCATCTTCCTCATATTTTTCTCTTGCCTTCTTACCCTATTATCTAATCTCTTTTTCCTCTCCCAGTGAGAAAGTCATTCCTCATTTTCCACCCACTCCCCTCCCTACATATTTTACCTAAATTCCCTTTCCGTCTCGCTCTATCTGTCTCTTTCGAACGCAAAATGATTTCATATGAATCATTTGAGTGGAGGTGACATTTTAATGACTGTCAATCATGTAGATGTTATCTTGTTGACGAGTGTTATCATCACGCCTTGGGTTCGACTTAATTCTGTCTTCTCATAGTCTCGAGATTTCTGTGCCTGATCTCCAGTGTCACATTAACCATCTCACTTCTGCACTCAACACACTAGAATAAAGCAATACTTAGACGGAAATCAGACAGCTCAGTTTTTCTGTTGATCAGTTAAATGAATGTTCTCGCTGAACTAATATAAAAAAACATAAATGAATAAAGTGCTTATTCAATTTTTTTTCTTTCTATAGTCAAAGCTTTTAAAGCGGCATGCTTAGACCGAAAAGAATGTTATACTAATATCTTTATAGTTATCATAATTAATGTGAACAGACCTTTGGCTTAAACTATCAAAGATGATATGATGATATTATTTTCAATTAAGTGACTCATTTTTTGTCTGAAAACAAGAACACAAATATGCATTAGCACTTAACTCGATTGATTTAGTTAGGTGGTGTCAGTTCTTTTTTCTTCTTATTCTAAAACATTCCATACTGCTTGATAAAATTACTGAAATCATTATGACAACAGCAACATTTCAAAAGATGATTTTCTTATAAGAAATCCATTTTATTTTTTCTTTTGATTTTATATATATATATATATATATATATATATATATATAGTGTAATAAAATTGCTGAAACGATTATGACAATAGCAACATTTCAAAAGATTTTAAATAACAAAAGTCAGTCCTTCGCTGAGCATTGTAGGGCCCTATGAAATCTGTTTTAATTTTTCCCAAATTCCGTTCATTTTTTTTTGTTCAAATTCAAAATTTTCCATTTTATATTTAATGGTTAAATTAAAATTAATAATAATAATAATAATAATAATAATAATAATAATAAAACATGTTGAATTAAAATAATGAAACTCACAATTTAACATCAATTTATTAAGTTTAACAAAAAATAAATTATTAGGCCATATGAAATGTTTTTTTTTTTGTCTCAAATTCATTTTTATTTTTACAAATTTGTAAAATTTGTAATTTCCATTCATTTTCCATTTTAATGCATTAAATGTTAACAATCTCTAATTAGCTTTTATATATATATATATATATATATATATATATATATATGAAAAAACATTGTTTATTTATTTATTTATTTATTTTCTGAAATTCTTGTAATGTATTTACATTTTTGTTGTAAACAAATTTTGGTAAATATTCCTTAAAAATATTTCTTTAATAATAATTTAATTTGTAGTAGTAGTACTAACATTACATAGTAGTAATATATTTATGTCACAGTTTCTTCAAGTCAAACTGAACTTTAATTTTGACGGGTTTCTGTCAAGACTTTCAAGTTTTCATTTGTCATGTGACAATAGTTATTCTCAAAAGAAACAGAAAAATGGTTATGAAGTGATGCAGGGAAGCTCTAAAGATTCTGTTCATGTGTTTATGTATTCATATATTGAGGCAACAGAGGCTGAAAACACCGCTAGCGTTATGCGCTTTTTTGTAGTAGTAAACTAAAAGGTGCGTCTGTGCCATTCATTCACACAAAAACATGCAGAACATGCAGGATTCATATTTAGTCCTTTTGTGCCTTAATATTGTATAATATTGTGCATTAATATTGTATAATACTGTATAATACATGTTATATAGTAAATTCCATTTTTATGACAGGATTCTGTGATTCCGTCTGCGATCGCGGAAATCACAGGGCCCTCGCAATGGCAAACTTTAGCTCTATGTCCATCCTGGAAACTCTATTATGCAAATAAACGGCAAATTATGCACAAAAAAGCATATTTCTGAAAGTCTGCTAATGCCCTTTCTAATGAAAAACCTCCTTAAGATCACAAGGATTTTGCATATTTTAAAACTACAGAAATAAAAAGACACCGTATAACAGAAATGACTCATATAACGCATAAAACACACCTTGAAAACACCGTAGGTCGCTTTGGATAAAAGCATCAACAAAATGAATAAATGTAAATGTTTTTAATGAGAGACACAGAAGGAAGGCTCATTTAGATTTAGCTAAAAATGAGAGCTTAGCTTTGCTCTACTTAACAAATCCTGCACAAATTTCTGAACCTTGAACGTTGTTTACGGACAACATGTGGGTGTGGATTGTGGCTTATGCTGCGTTGAGTTTGCATGCATTTGCACAAAAATGTCTAACAGATGTTAGCAGATGTTTACGGCAGCTACCTAAAGCTGAAAATTGGAGAAAAAGTCTTCATTTGCTGTCGTCACTGCGGTTAGCTCGTTCTCTACAAGCTCCCTGCAATCAATAAGCACAGTGAGTGATCATTAGTGCTAATCGGTGTGCTGTTTAATTGCGGTTTGGGATGTCAGAGTTCACTCACCCCTTCTGAAACTTCAGTAGTGGATTAGCAAGATCGTTTGGACAGGGTTTTAAATGGAAAGATTAACCTGAATTTCCATGCTAGTCGGCTGCTGGTTTACCCACACAGCTAGTTGACCAAGAAAAATAAGCTGGCTGATCTAGTCAACCAGGATTCAAACATGACATAAGCTGGTGACTTTGATATGTTGCCAAACTTTCCAAAATGCGTTTTCACTGAAAAAGCTAGACAACCAAAGCATCCTGACTGCTTGTTCGATATTTAGTGAAATGTGAACAACCAAATGGATTTGGTTTTCCACAAATCTTTTCACAAATCTGTGAGATGCCTACAGTGCACAAGATGAGCAGAGGTCTGTCCCTTGCTTCTGCCACAAGATGAATAACTGTTTACACACCGGGCCAAACGAGGCCAGATTTACCAGCCCTGTCATCGGCGGATGGAGGATGTGCAGAGTGGTTTCGCAGCCAGCATGAAATACGGCCACACCGTCGCGGGCAGCGTAAAGCCAGGCGCTCCAGCTTTTTTTAATTTGGATTGGCAAGCGAGCTGTCAGGGTGCTCGTATGTTATACCTCCCCCTTATATTTGAGGGTCCTGCTCCAGCACTGAGTGGCTCTCGATCATACCTGTCAGGGGGTTTTTATTGAATAACAGTGAGAGGGAAGATGGGCCGCCTCCCAGGACAGCAATGCACGATGGGGGATAGAAGGAGTGCTGAATTGCTGGGACTCAGAAACAAAACTTTTCTGCTTGTCATCATTAACAGGCATTTACAAGAACACCCACAATTTCACATTAGCAACACAGCAACTTACCAATACAGTGCCAATACAGAGAAAGTAGGATATATCATTCTACTTTAGTAAATAATACTTTTATGCAGAAATGGTGGATTAATATATATTACTATGAGGTTATACATTAATATAAAAAAGTTGTTTTAAATTCTAATAATATTTCACATTATCAATGTTTTAAATGCATTTTTGATCAAATAAATGCAGCCTTGCGGAGGCTTCTTTCAAAATCACCTTAAAAATCATACTGAACTCGATATTTTAAGTGGTAGTGTATAAAACTTAAGATAAGAGAAGAAAAGATACAGGGAAAGTTTGATTAACTATAACAATATACACTAACAGTCAACGTTTTTGAAAGATTTTTAAAGTTTTTTAAAGAATTCTCTTCTGCTCTCCAAGCATGCAATTTATTTGATGCAAAATACAGCAAAAACAGTAATATTGTCATTTTTTACTATTTTAAATAACTGCTCTCTATTTGAATACTTTTTAAAATGTAATTTATTCCTGTGATCAAAGCTAAATTTTCAGCATCATTACTCAATTCAATTCAATTCAATTTTAATTTTATTTTAATTTTTTGGGCAGAGGAAGGAAATTATAGAAATTAAAAATTTTATTAAGCAAGGATGATTTAAATAGATCAATAGTGATGGTAAAGACATTTATAATGTTTCAAAAGATTTCCGTTTCAAATAAATTATTATAAATTAATATAAAATATTCTAAACTTTCTATTCATGAAATGAACCTAAAAAAAAAAAAATTCTACTCTGTTTTTAAATAATATTGATTTCTGAAGGGTCATGTGAATAGAGTAATGATGCTAAAAATTCAGCTTTGAAATCACAGGAATAAATTAAAATATAAATTGAATTTAATAAATAAAGTTAAAATATATTCAAATAGAAAACAGTTCTTTTAAATGGTAAAATTATTTATTTTTTTATTTTTGTTTTTACTGTACTTTGGATCAAATAAATGCAAGCAGAAGAGACTTCTTTAAAAAAGAAAAAAAAACATTTTTTTAAATCTTACTGTTCAAAAAAAAACTTTTGACTGGTAGTGTAAGTGGAGCTTAAAAGGTAAAAATAAAAGGTTGATATGTCCCCTTGAACAATAAATGTATTAATTCCATCAGATTTTACCAATCCCAAAATGATTTAACTTTTTTTGATTCAGCATAGTTAATAAAAGTAGCAATTGCAAACCTTTTCCAAAAAAAATCTATATGACATGAAGGACACAAACCAAATAAAAGCTAATTTCATTGTGAAAAGAAGAAGAAGAAGAAAAAGAAGAAGAAAACTTTGTCAAATTCTTCATTTTTACTCTCAAACTTTAGGCAGAAATGGTTTGGAGCAAAGCTGCATCAAAGCTAAAAGAATCAATATAGCCATAACACAACTAGTATTTTTCCATTTTCCTTCCTCACTTAAAGTAATTGTACCTCTACGAGAACATACAACATTTGCCTTACAAAAAAAAAACAAAAAAACTAGAAAACCCAACTCCTACAACTGCGGCAGCATTTTTAACCATCATGACTGTAAGGCTGTAACAAAATGATTATGCTGCTTTCTTATCTAAAATTTGGTAGAAATAAATACATAAATAGATAAATAAATAGAATACATTTTTAAAAAGTCAGCATTACAGGTTTGTTTCAAAGAGCATGCAAACACAATCCAGTGCAGCATGTGAAATTAAATGAAATTTAATGCCAAATTTTAATGGTATCAATGGAGATTCATGTCTTAGACTATTTAGAATTGCTGACAAATGTAACTAAAATGTAACTATTTCAATTTCAGTTAGGATGCTGCCTTAGAAGGCAGTAGACAGCAAGCCGTCTCTCTGTGTTTTGGAACAAAGCTGATTTGCACTTTCAAAGAGATACAGATGGTTCGTTGACAGCATCTGAGCACAAACAAACAAATAAATAAATAAATAAATAAATAAATAAATAAACCAGCAGTGCATGTTTGTTTAAAAGAAAATGCAATCAAATAACGCATTATGCAATATTTACTAGTAATGTATATTAATAATCTTATTAATATTGACTATTACTATTTTTGTGTGTCTACATCTGTTGTTTTAATTGAATTGGAATCAACAGCAATTCTCAGCATAAGAGGTGAGCATAAGAGGCTCATTTTAAAAACATTTATAAAAAAGCTTACCAATCTTTTAAGTTGTAGTGTATAGAACTTAAGACAAGAATGTGATCAAATACAATTAGTCACAGGAAAAGTTTGACAAACTATTCCTTGCTTTCATTTGCAAATACTTTATGTTGAAATCTTGCACATCAGCAATACCATGTGTTTAATTCTTTTAATACCAGGGACTGTAGAAATGGTGCAGAAACATTTCATAAATCTAATTCATGACTTTTTGTCAAAAAGAAACCTTGAGTAACAATATAAGTGAAACTAAGAAGGTAAAAATGAAAAGTTTGATATGTCTCCTTTAACAATATATTTATTCATTCTATCAGATTTTACCAATCCCAGAATGATTCAACTGTACTCTTGATTCATTATAGTTAATAAATGTAGTAACTGAAGTCCTTGCAAACCTTTACCAAAATGCTGTATAATATGAAGGGCACAAACTGAAGAAAAGTTCTTTCATTGTAAAAATCGTTGTCATCGTTCATAACATAATGGGGGGAAAAAAGACCTGACTGAAATAAAATAAAATAAAATAAAATAAAATAAAATAAAATTCAAAATAAAAACAATTAATAAAATAAAATGTAAAATAAAATAAAATTAAAAATAAAATAAAATGTAAAATAAAATGTAATAAAATAAATTAAATTAAAAATAAAATGAAATTTAATAAAATAAAATAAAATGAAATTTAAGTAAATTATAATGTAAAATTAAATTAAATTAAATTTAAAACAAAAAAAAAATTATTTTAAAATGAAATAAAATTTAAAATAAAATAAAGTTTATAACAAAATGAAATAAAATTGAAAATAAAATAAAGTTTAAAATCAAATAAAATGTAATAACATAAAATAAAATACAATAAAATAAAACTTAAAATAAAATAAAATCAATAAAATAAAATCTAAAATAAAATTAAATAAAAAATCAAATAAAATTTCAAATTAAATAAAATTTAATAGAATAAAATTCAAAATAAAATAAAATCAATAAAATAAAATTTTTACATAAAATTCCATTTAAAATAAAATAAAATTTTATAAAATAAAATAAATATAAAACAAAATAAAATAAAATAATAAAATTAAATTATTTTCACTTTAGGCACAAATGGTTTGGAGCAAAGCTGTATACCAGCAATAATACAACTAGTATATTTCCATTTTTGTTCCTTCACTTAAACTAATTCTACCTCTATGAGAATATACATTATACAACATTAGCCTTAAAAATTAGAAACTAGAAAACGGAGTCCAACTCCTACAACTGTGGCAACATTTTTAAACATCATGACTGTAAGGCTGTAACAAAATAATTATGCTGCTTACTAATATAGAATTAGGTAGAAATAAATACATAAATAGATAAATAAATAGAATACATGTCTAAAAAGTAAGCAAGTTTGTTTCAAAAAGAATCCAAACACAATGCAGTGCAGCATGTGGAAATAAAATGAAGTGAGAATAAATTTAAGTTTGCTACACGCTAATGTCAAATTTTAATGAAATCAACGATGACTACTTGTGTGCTTACCGAAAGTAACTAATCACAAGTTCAATTTTAGTTGAAATGCTGCCTTAGAAGGCAGTAGACAGCAAGCCGAACATCTGTTAACTGTTTCTAAATTTACTGTTCAGGATGTCATTCACTGCACCAATCGCAATTAAACAAGACCTTAAATGGATATTTAAGTATGTTGTGGTCAGTAAATGTCTTTTGCTCATGCAATCACAGAAATGTTTTTCTACATTAATTGGATGATAACGATTCTGCATCTATATTGAATTTGTGCAGGAAGAGGAGGGGAGAGTAATTATTTGTAATAGTTGAAGTGTAAAAAATGGTATCAACAGCACAGAGTGATTATAGATGCAGCATGTGGCGGATGTTTTGCGCTCAGGCACATTTGTTAAGTGCAGATGTTTTATTAGAGATCCCAGGATGAAACAAACAAGTGAGTTCCACATTATAGACCCTTCTGTCTTTCTTTCTCAGTAGACATACGCCCACGAAACCTGAACAACAAGACCAAACAACGGATGGGAAGAGAGTCATTACTTTTTCATACTGTGGCTAGTAAAACAAGAAGACGCCATTACCGCCCAAGTGAGATTAATGGCTGACATGGGCCTCAGCGACCAATGCAAGGAAATAGCTGCGAGAGAGAAAGATAGAAAGGACAGACAGAGAGTGTGAGAGAGAGACGGAACCATAGGAGAGAAAGGGTGAAGGGCATGGTGCCAAAGCTCATTGACTTCTTTTCCCACCTTCTGAGGCTCTTTGCGTAGGTCGGATGAGTCACTTTAGAGATCTGATACTCTTGAGCTGTCGTCCTCTCCTGATTTAGCCCTCGTCTTGGCTAGGAACGCGCCTACAGAGCTATAATAAGACTTAGCGCAGCCGTAAGAGTGTGTCCTGGTGCTCAGCAGAAGACAATGTCCCATTAGAACACTGTGAAGGTGATTTAGCTGATATTAATCAGTTTCAGTGTTCAAATAGCACCCTCACATTGCTGCGGAAAATTTATGGGAGGAGTGGATCCAATATGGTGGGTGGCAACCAGAGTTCAGAAGAGCAAAATTCCTTCCAATTCAGTAAATTTAATTCAACATTTAATTTCAGGACAATTCAGTACTTCTCAACCCTGGCCCATAAGATGAAAATTCAATAATAATAATAATAATAATAA